>JARHVA010000636.1:1232500-1462500 GCA_037957365.1 Torreya grandis
AATACTAAGTTGAATTGTTAGATCTAAAAGCATTGACCAAACATAGTTGAAACTATGTGTAAATACTAAGGACGAGGAAAATTTAAAATAGTTTTTAAATGCAAAACAAATGCAAGATATTGTATAAAAATGAGTATTGGAAGCATGCAAGAAAGCCCTGAAAATCAAATTTTGATTTTGTGTTTTTTGAAGGAATAAAAAAATATAAGATTGGAATAACATAAGACAACCAAAAAATTGTCAAGTTTGGTGTTATAAAATGCAAGCAATGTTCTAATAAACTTAACAAGGTCATATAATGACCATTACCTAATTTGTTATGATGTGTTTTCATTGAATCTAAACAAAATATGCTTCATTAATCTGTTGTTTAAATTCCCATTGACACAAGTTAAGTCTAACACATGGGGAAATGTTTAAATGGATTCTATTATTTTGCTCTTGTTGTGTCCAGATTGAACCATGATTTTTAAGGGGTTTTGATCTAATTTCACTCAAAAATAATAGAAATGCCTTTTAAGGAGGAGAAATGAATGAAAATAACATAAATATACCTATAAAACATGTCTCAGTTGTTTAAACAAGAACCAATCTCATACAATACAAGTTTATGAAAGTGTTATTAATGGTGTCACTACTATGTTCCATCTTAAATGTTAAAAAAAAGTAACTATAGGCACATTCTGTGTGAATGGGTTTTTTTGAATTTAAGTTCAATAAAAATAAATAAAGGAAAAATTATGCTATAAAAAATTTCACCAAAAATTTATAGAGATACTCAATTCTTAAGATAATACAAATAAGAAATGAACTAAACAGTCCTTAAAATTGAACGAGCCTTTTAATCTTGCATTTGAAGTTACTTATAAGAATACAAGTTATGGAATCAAACCATTCTCAAGATGTTACCATCTCTCTAAATAACATTTTAATAAATAATTTAAAAGAGCACTCCTAAAATTAAACAAATAAAAAATAAGGTGATCACCACTATCAATGAATTGGTGCAATAATGTGGCCGAAAGATGGTCCAAAACAATGGTAAACATTCTAAAATATGTATGAGATCCCAAGATTCAACCTCTTAAAAATGTCCCAAGTTAGAGAGTTTTATTCATCATTTATAGTATTGATTAGCCATTTAGTTTTATATCAACTGATAAGTTCAGCCCTTCTAATGCCACTCTACAAATATAAATCAATCATACATAATACTATAAAATTAAAATGGGAAGCTGAGATACCTTAAGTGGATTTGGGGGAAGAGCCAAAATGTTTCCATGTAAGAAAATTCCTACTCAATTCATTAGCAACAACATTTTTCAATAATAATCATCACAAATTAAGATTAACAATCCTCTAGTTTGGGGTATCCTTGAGAATGGAGGATTTACCTAGTTCATGTTGAAGATTGTTGGTAATGATCCAACCTTGCCTAAGGATTTTGTTATAGCCTGAAAAGACAAACTAATAGTCATGAGAGGTATGAGAATGAAGGTCTCTAAGTATTTCATCATTGAATCTACGAGACTTATCATCCATGACCTCAAATATTATAAGGATAAGAGTATGAAAGATGAATGAGTCTCAAAATTCTTCGATTCTCTTGAGAAAGTGAAAGAGGTCACCAAAATTTTCAAGAGTATTGAACTTCTAGAAGCTTGGCCTGAAGTTTATAAGTAGGTAATGTTGTATCTCACCTTGGACTCCAAATTTAGCTTGGTTTAGTCATACCATTTCATGCTACTTTATCATTTTAAGGACATTTATAAAACTAGTATCCCTTTATTCTTAGTATGCTCCCTCAAGGATTCTATTAAATCTTTTCATAAAACAACAAGATTTTTTTTACTCATCAAGTTCTTATCCTCTTGCTCTTTAAAAATGCCTCTCTGAAGAAAAGCAAGGTGATGAGTCTAACCCCAGGATCTAACTCAATTTTTAAAAAGGCTAAAAAATGACCTAAAGTTGAAATGTCAATTTTTGAGGCTTTGATGGTAATGAAATCTAAAGTTGTTAGGCCAACAAAGAGGTTGATTTTAGATCTAAGGGATTCAGATGAGCTGGAAAAAGAGGAGGTTAGGACCATGTGCTAGATGACTCTTTGGAAAAACTTTTGGTCTCAAATCCAGAAGCCTCAGAGGCCCTTGATCAAGAGACTACTACTGTGACGGTGATTAGTTCACCAAGAGAAAGGCTACTCTCCCTTAAAATTGGTCTTAAGAATAAGGCCCTTGAGCTTAGGGTGATGAGAAAATAAATTTGGTGTCCTCTTACCTAGAGGTAGTTTGATGGCCAAGGAAGGCCATGTTTTTGCTACTAACACCCCTTTCAATAAATTATTGGAAGACCTGGAGGACCTTTAGATCCTGGAATCTATTGGGCAACATTCAGGAGCAGCTAGTTCTTCTCACCTTACCCCTAATAACACGCCCTCCCTTTATGGTGTTGAAGGACTCAAACCTATGGACAAAGATGGTCCCGATACTAGGACCTTGGGGAAGGTAGGGAAGAGACCCATTTAGGGTCTTCTATGTCCACTATGGTTTATTAATTTTTTGGTTGGTTATTTCATTTGTCTTTTTCTTTCCTTCTCATTTCTAGTTGGGTCTTTTTTATATTGTGTTTGGCGGGTCCTTTTCTAGTTGGGCATGGTGTGCCCCTATTTTATTCCTATTAGATCCTCATGGAGACCTAGGCCTTTAGTTGTGTCTCGAGATGGATTCCACACTAGTTCAAGGTGGGTTTACTATAATCTAAACAACATTTTTCAATAGCGAATAAATTTAGAGTCCCAAAAACATGAAATTGGGTATGTTATACTATCATTACTCCTTACACGGTCCTCCTTCTTTGGGAGCATGATTCATTAGAACTACATGTTGTTAATAGTATTAAAGTCATGAATTCTATCTCAAATTTCCTTTTTTACATTGTCCAAATTATCAATCTTATCAAATAATCCGAAGATGTTCAACATTGTTTACCTCATGCAAATAAAAAAAATTGATATTGTTGGTTAAAGTGATGGAATATGCACCATATGATTCTCCAAAGACAACTTGTGCCCTTCTAAGTGATTGAAATCATTTAAAACTTTGTGTGGGAAAATTGTCATTGCGTCTCACTGACTATCATGTGTAAATTTGACATGTCTATAAATTAACACCACAACCCAACGTATTTGTTATTAATTGTAATGCCATTTTTATAAATTATGTAAAAGGCCAATTCAAAATGATGGTGCAATAAATACCCAAGCAACATACATTAATCAAATGAAGTGAAAATTTCAACAAATTATAAGGTAAAAGTAAAATATATGGGATATTCCTCAATAAGGTGTTGAGTAATATTCTCAAAAAAATAGATATGAAACTATATGAAATCCAAAATCAAACATTATAAAAATTTACAATTTTTTCTTGCTTTTCTCTACTTTATTAAAAACACCTCCATATAAAACCATATCATCGTGAATGGAATGTATGTCCTAACATAATGCATACCTAAATTAACATGTAATGGATCCTATAACATAGGAATTGAGGAGGGACAAGGAAAATTTCTCAATGAACATCCATCCACACAACAATGCTCAAAGCATAGAAAAATATTCACTGACATCAAACATTATATAAGACTAACACAATATATAATGTACATTATGTGCAACCATCAATGGTTGAAATAATACATAACTCTCTAACATACTACATCTCCATAAGCTTTAGAGATGACTCTAAGCTCCAATCTATCTTTCCATAAGGACATAAAGGGTCAAATATAGGAAAAACAAGAGGTGGGAGAGAAATTTTGATTGGTTGAGTGAAAGGTGGGATATGATCATCCCCCAAGTTGAAACTTGCCCTTCTCACACATGTGAGCATAAGTATCACTTGAATTTTCATATTAGTTCAATGTTTTGTGCATAATAAGTCATACTTTGGTAGCACATCATATAAGGTGGACATCACTTCAAGTGTGAAAATGACATACACCAACACCCCCTATGATGTTCAACTTAGGTGATGTGGTAAAATAGAAAAAGTCTTATGCTCATAAGATGGGTCTTGACAACTAAGCCTAATGAGGTACCCATGTACAATAATAGAGAAAAATAATAATGTCGTTGTTGGTGTAGATGATTGTCAAAATTGATGAAGGATCCAAATAAATGAAGAAGGAAATAAAAGTAACTCTGGCAAATCTAGATGCATGAAAAATCATGACTAATGATGCATGTTCAATATAAGTTGTATGCATCGTGAAAACCAGAGATGGTCAGCTTATAAACTGTTATGAATGTTTTAAAACCCCAAGTTAGCTTGATTACAAATCTGGCATCAAACAAAATACATAATGATTTTTAAATCCCCATAATGGTTAGCACAAAAATGTTCTGGCTATTGTTGACTAAGGAGTGAAAACTAAACAACTATGAAGATCTCCTCTAAAGTTTCAATGTGGTAGGTGTGTAAAAAAAACACTACAAAAATCCTCAAGTGAGAATGCCCAATATGCCACATGAAAGTACACAACAACTAAAATTTTGAAAAGGGTGC
The DNA here is from genome assembly GCA_037957365.1 of Torreya grandis. Taxonomy (NCBI): domain Eukaryota; kingdom Viridiplantae; phylum Streptophyta; class Pinopsida; order Cupressales; family Taxaceae; genus Torreya; species Torreya grandis. The sequence continues at coordinate 1,237,066 of JARHVA010000636.1, forward strand.
ATAAAACAAGGCACACATGCACAAAGGTAAACATACCAACACCCTATGGCACTTTAAAAATCATTATGAGTACAAAATACATTTGAAAATCCCACCCATAAGCTTTATAAAGTATTGAAGAGTGATCCCCACTGAAAACAAGGTGGCACCTATACTCAATGCTAAGCAATCACAATTTACAAAATTCGCCATCATGTTAAAAAATTCAAATCTTAGTCATCATCAAGATAATTATATGTCATAGTTGTGAATAAAAAAACATGCATTTTCAAAAAAATATCATGTAAATTTGAGTTACTAGTCAAACATTTTCACCTCCATAAGGTCTAAAATACATGAGTTGGTTAGCAAATTAAAAAAAATACAAATTATATAAATCTAGATTATCAAAATGTAAAACTAGGCTAATTTTTATATCTAAAAAAAAAAGATAAGGTGAAAAAAAATTTACCTCTATAGGCCTTATGGATTATAAGTTACAAGACATAGAAGTATAAGACTTCAAAAACTAGGCCCAATGGCGTAGGGTTAGCCCTCAGGCGCTTAATCCACCCAAAGGGAACTCACATGGTGGACCTAAGTTGTTGCTATAGAAAACTACTAGAGGTTATCCATTAGAAGTTTAGTGCGATGATCATGTGTTATGGTTTCCATGGTGGTTAGGAAGCAGGCAGTTAGTGTGATCTCTTTGGTAATCCATCTCATAAAACAATGACTTCAAACACAAATTAGGGGTGCCTCGATCCTTCATTTTCTACAAACCAAGATCTTTCAAAAATCTATCAGAATTTAAAAACTAGTGATATAGACCTTGATCCATTTTTTCCATAAGAAAGCACAAAAAACACATTGTCTTCTTTGTTTCTCCTTGCTTGTTCTGAAAATTTAAACTTTCAAAAATTTACATAAATAACCAAAAGGTCCAAAAAAAATTTAAAAAAAACTATTTTTTTTTTAATTTGTATTTTTATAATTAGGACTCAATAAAAATATTAGATCATATCCAAAATTTCTATATTTTTCTAAAATTTATAAAAAAAAAAAAAAAAAAAAAAAAAAAAAAAAAAAAAAAAAAAAAAAAAACTCAAAAAATGACCCTAAAATAGCAGTTTTGACATAAACAAAAAAAACATAAGGTAATTTTGAAAACCCACAACGTGGATTGGGTCAAAGATAATTAGGAAATTGGAAAGGAGCACAAGAATGTTAGGATTGATGAAGATATATAAATCCATAAATCAATATGTTTCCAAAGGGAATTTGAGAACCATAAAAAAACTCAAAGACTAAAAAAAGCTATAAATCTCTTCAAAAAAGATATTCTTCATTCATATTTATAATCAATGATGCAAATAACTTTGAAGAAAAATATAGATCTAAGATAATTATGAGATGGAGATTACAGAGCTAGCTCTGGTACCCTATATGAATTGAGGAGGGGCCAAGAAAACTATGCAATAAGCATTCTATTACACAACAATGCTCAAAATATAAAAAGAGATTCACCAACAATAGACATTGTATTACATTAACATGATATATAATGTACATGTGTGTACAACCAACAATGGTTGCATCAAAATAGAACTCTCTAACATACTACATCTCCACAAACTCTAAAAATGACTCTAAGCTCCAATCTAACTTTTTATAAGGACACAAAGGGTCCTTATATAGGAAACATAAAAGGTGAGTGAGAGATTGTTATTGATTGAGTGAAAGGTTGGATATGACCATTTCCTAAGTTAACACTCACTCTTCTCACACGTGAGGATAACTACCATTTAAATTTGCATATTAATGATCTTTTTCACATAATAGTCACACCTTAGTAACATATCACCTAAGGTGGACTTCACATCAAGTGTGAAAATGACACACAACAACATGCACTAGACACAACTATGAATTAACATCATATCCTAGCACACTTTTTATTGATTGTCCTAAAAATTTTATTAATTGTGCAAAAGGTATGTTCAAAAGGATTGTGCCATAAATATCAAAGCAACATACATTAACCAAAAGGAAAAAAATACAACAAACTGTAAGGTGAAACCAAAATATATGAAGTATTCCTCAATAAGGTGTTGAGGAATATTCCTAAAAAAATAGTTATGAAACTATATAAAAGCCAAAATCAAACATTACAAAAATGCATTTGATTGGCTAGAACAAAAAAAAGATTTAGGCCTACTGATTCTTATAGTACCTGGTATGGAAGGTACAATAATAAACATTACCATTATTAACGATAACAGAAATGGTAGTTAAATTTTTGGGCATTCCACTTATAATAAGTGTTATGAAATGGAAAATCATGTCCTTATAAATGTATTGAAAGGAGTAGACTAAAATGTTTGAGTTTAAGCATGATGATAGAAAGAATTTAGAATAGGTTTTCTCATGGTTGGTTTAATATGGATAGAGTTTGCAGTAACACTTGAATATTCTTTATATATTTTTATGAAATCAAACATAAAAAAAGACAATACAAAGAATTAAATTTACATGTTTTCCTTAATGTCACTTAAAAGAAAGGATGAATGAGAAAAAAAGGAAAAAAATCATGAAAGTTCAGTCCTAAATATGTTTTACTATTAACAATGTTTATTGAAAGCCAATCTTCTTTACTTTGTGCACCTTATCATCTAAATATGGTCATTTACATATTCCACCATAGCATAACAATATATACACACTAATTTTTTTTAGTGTTTAGCAACACACAAAGGGTTGATATACATGTAACAAGTAATATGTGGTTGGATACCAAGCAAGACAAAATGCCACTAAGAGAACATAAATAAGAGGAGTGCATGTTGAAGACATAAGTGATAATGATTAATTAAGGCCTTAAGAAGTAGCTCAAGATCCTAAAGCGAAAGAGATGGAAGATGAAGCTGAGACTAGATTTATTAAAATAGTTATAAGGCTTGGTAGCAAGCCGAAACTGGAAGCACCATGTTACAATTGAAAATTGATTTCCAAAGAGCTTGTAGATTGGATCACAAAGATGGAAAATTATTTTGTCTACAAATCAATGGAGGATACCAAGAGGGTTAAGTTTGCATGCACAAATTTGAAGGGTCACACATCACTATGGTGGGATCATGTGCAAATTAAAAGACAAAATGTAAAGAGAAAATTTAGTCATGGGCATGAATGGTGACTAAATTAAAAGCTAAATTATTTTTTACGGACTATCAAATGAGTTTGTTCAAGAAGCTATAGAACCTAAAACAAAAGGAAATGAGCATTAAAGAGTATAATGAAGAATTTCATAAGCTCATTGTAAGAGGTGGACATGTGGAATATGACCAAGAGAAGGTAACTAGGTATGTGAATGGGATGCATTTTGATATTCAAGATAAAATTGGTTTACTTAACCTAAGAACAATAGAAGAGCCTAACATTGTACATTGAGGGCAGATAAAGAAATTTTGTCTTAAAGAAAACAAATGAATTATATATTTAGAGGAAAGCCCTCAAGAGGAAGTGGTCAAAGCAATGCAGGAAGAGGACAAAAAGCCTACACTAGAGAAGCAAGCAAATTTCAAACTCAGAATACAAATACAAGAGGAAGAGGCTATTCATCTAAAGGAACAAAATATTTTGGGAGGGGGAAAAGCTAATGCTTCAAAGGCAAATGCTCTAAGTGCAATACGTATGTTGGGCATAGAGACTTTAAAATTCTAAAAGGACCTCAAAATAACATGAGGAGAAAAAAAATTGTATTTCCCATGGTAATGAAGAAAGTGTTGGATCTCTAGTGCATACGAAAGATCCAAAACATGGAGAAGCACTTACAATGAAGAGAGTGTTGTTGAACCTAGCCAAGGAAGTAAATGAGCCAACACAAATGAAAGGTCTATTCCAAATGATTTATAAATTTAGAGGTACATGATATAAATTAGTTATTGATGGTGGATGCATAAATAATTGTTTGTCTAGGGCAATGGTAGGGAAACTTGGGTTGAAAAAGTTAGTATACCCTAATCCATATAATATTTCATGGTTGCTAAAATATCATCAAGTACTAGTAAATGGATAATGCATGGTGAGTTTTAAAATTAGTTCATACAAAGATGAGGACCTATGCGATGTTATTCCCAAGGATTTATGTCATGTGTTATTGGGAAGGTCATGGAAGATTGATATAAGAGTTGAGCATGATAGAAGAACAAACACTTAAACTCTTGTGAAGGATGGAAGGAAGTTCACCTTGAGTCTATTGAAGGATAAAGGAGATGAAGTAGAAAGTGGTTCAAAGATGCCAATGATTTCAGGCATGGAAATTTTAAAGGTACTAAGAGAAGAGGAATTATGTTTTGCTCTTGTTGAAAACCCCACATCGGTGGTGACAAATGTTAAGGTAACCAATCTTCCCATTTAAATTCATAATTTATTAGATGAATATGTTGATATTGTGATAGATGAAACCCCTGATGGATTACCATCGATGAGAAGTATCAACCATCATATGGATCTGGTGCCAAGAGCAAGTTTTCCCAATAAGGCAGGTTATAAACTAACCCCTATTGAAAATGCTAAGATGAAAAGGCAAGTGATAACGTTGTTGGATAAAGGTCTAATCATAGAAAGTTTGAGCCCATGTGTAGTTTCAATTATGTTAATGCCAAAGCAATGATGAAAATGGAGAATGTTTACAGATTCAAAGGCAATAAATAAGATCAATGTCAAGTACATTGGTACATTACCAAGGATGGATGACTTAATGGATTGACTAAGTGGATCATAAGACTTCAACAATATATTTTTAAAGAGTGGGCATCATCAAATTCAGATAAAAGAAGGTGATAAATGGAAAATTACATTTAAAACAAATGACAGGGTGTATGAGTGGCAGAGTATGCCATTTGGATTGACAAATACTCTAAGTACTTTTATGAGACTCATGAACGAAGTGTTAAAGCTCTTCACAAGTAAAATTATAGTTGTTTATTTTAATGAAATTTTAGATCATGTCATAACATAATTTATTTTACTCAAAAATCCTTTAATTTGTCTTATCATTGTATTACACATTTTCAATTTAACTCAAAAATTTATACTATGATGCTACTTAACAACTTAGTAGTTTCTTGATATGTTAAATGTTGAGTAAGGTAGTGATTGTAAAGACCAAACCAATCATCTTATATGCAAATTTGTTCTAAAACAATATATAAAAGAATTCAATAACCACTGCCACTTTTATTGTTCTAGACTTGTAGAATTTGTAGCTACATATTTATAAAACCAAACTATAAAGAATCAAGGTCCATGCCCAATACAATTTTACAATCATAACATAAGTAGTTTATCAGAACAAGGTCAATAGAATTAATTGAATCTATAAATCATATTACAACCATACTAAATACAAGATGAAATTGGTTTGCCAAACCTGAGGATAGTAAAATAATCCTATCAACGTATGTTGAGGGTAGAGTAAAATTTGTCTAGGAGAAAACAAATGAATTCTATAGGTAAAGGAAAGTCCTTAAGAGGAAGGGGACATAGTAATGGAGGAAAAGGACAACATGCCTACACTGGAGATGCAAGAAGCTCTCAAATTTAGAATACAAATACAAGAGGAAGAGGCTATTCGTCTAGAGGATGAGAATCTTTTGGAATGGGAAGAGGATAAGGCTTCACATGAAAATGATTTAGGTGCAATTAATTAGTATGTTGGACACAAAGTTAATCAATGTCTAGAATAACCTCAGAACAACATGAATAGATTGGAAGGAACAAATCATATTTCCCATGATGACGAAGAAAGTGTTGGATCTCTAGTGCATATGGAAGAACCAAAACATGGAGAAACATTTATGATGAAGAGAGTGTTGTTAAAACTAACAAAGAAAGTGAATGAGCTTGCACAAAGGAAACATATATTCCTAACTATTTATAAACGTGGAGATAAGTGCTATAAATCAATGTTGTTCACTTCTTGAACCCATGAATTCGGATTCCTAGATTCCACTTTGGTGGCCAATTTTTCTATTCTTCTTTACTAGTCACCAATTCAACCTGAAGGTGCATTAGCTCTTCAAAATTGTTATTGTTGGTGATGTCTACGGTAGAGGAAGATTTAAGGTTTACCAAGGATGTTTCTAAAATGTTGATTTGTACAGACTACTTAGTGATCACTTTTTTCTGTTCCATGACAATTGAGGATACATCCATCTCTTGTTTGTTTTTTGAGGGATTGCAATTATTCGTCCAAGATTGTTACTCTATCAATCGCAGAGTTGGACATGTTGTTAGGGGATGCATTCAAGTTGATCACCTCTAGTTTTTTCTTTATCCCCTGATGTTGGCATTTCAGAGATTGTATAACCTTGTTCTCTATACCCTATAACCGCACCATGTTCTTTGCATTGTACTTATTGTTCGATGGTTTGAATGTTTTACTCTTCGTTCTCCTCTACCTTTCCACTATATGTGTTTAACTCATTCACCAAAAGTTCCATGTACATGGCTTGGAGTCGGGTGTGTATTGAAAATAGTCAAAACTTGCGACAAGTTATTTAGCCCACCTTTCAAGTCATATTTGAGATAGCCTTCGCAGAGAAGGAAGAACTAGAGACATGTGTATTGGTTCTTGACGGGTCCACTCAGAGAAGTCTATAGGCCAATAGCATAATTTGGCATTGATAAAAGGTCATGTTGTACAGATCGGGTAGCGTATCATCAAGGTCGAAGAACATGTCCTCCCATATCTAAGAAGCAATAACTTAATTGGACCAAATGGGTCACAAGTTCTACTTAAAAATAATAATTTAATCTATGTATAATTTTCTTTGAGTTGTTAAATCTCATTTGTTTATTTTTTTTAATACTTTTCACTCGAATGTACTTTCATATTACCTAACTTTTTTTTATCGTGCGTAAAAATAATATATGAAAAGGTTATATTAAACAATTTTTACATCCAGCATATGGGAGACTTCTTAAATTAATGAAATAAAGATTTTAGAAGCTTTTGATTGACATCTAAAACACAGGTGCACCCCTTATCGAGTAGTCATCGATCCAATTAAATATTTTTTAAATTAAACAAGGATTAAAACCCCTGGCATAAGTTGCCAAGTGGATCGACGGTTACTCGACAAGTGCTGCATTTTTGTTTTTAGATCGATGGCTATTAGAGTAGCTCCCACGCGCCACACTACTGCTGCGCTGCTCCATTTCATATTCAGATTCCAGTTTATTCAATCTCAAAGTCATAGTGTCACTTCGATTGATTCGAATATCGTACAGTGCTTTCCTCTAACTTTTGAGACATTTTTTTGAAACGTCTAACGTCTGACGTACTTGTAACGGCACAGGATGGTCTTTAAGGTTTCCCGTCAAATGCGCAGTATGTTCGGATGCAATAAACGCATCTCGTCAGATGCCATTCTGTTACTGTACCACCTACAGATGCCCATTAATGTTTTTTAAAGATCCTGCCATTAATACCATTATAACAGGAAACTGCCATCCAGGGGTTAAATTTGACGGTCACCCTTGTCCATCAAGAAAAAATTTTGTGACGGTTTTTAAGATAATGTCACCTTGCACGCAACGTTCATTTATCATTTTTGACTTTCATAATTTTATATAGAAATTAATTAAACTTATTGTTCATGTGATAGGGAACCCTGAACAACTCTCCAGATGGATATTTCTCAATATTTCTCAAGCGTTGAACAATTGGAAAATCTGTCTTTATGCAAATTGTCCATTTGCAAATTCTTATATAGAATCCTTCTTTCCAGCTACAGAAGTGTCAAGTGCATAGTTCTTCAACAAACTCTGTTACCCACGAACTATCTGTAATGACTGGAATGGTTCATATTTGTCAGCTTATCTCCTCAATGAGATATGCATTAAACACAGTTATGTCCCTTGAAAAAGTCTACCCCAGACATATTCTAAAGCCAATCCAATTTAATCAATTTATTTGGCCTTCTAAATGGTTCATGGCAAAGATTGAAAGGTAATTCAATCGAATATATTAGGTGGTTTTGGATCAATTTATCTGGCCTTCTAAAGCAAAGATTAAAATGTAAGTTACACCTATCTCAATGAGAAATGCATTTAAGACTGTTTTGTCCCTTCTAAAGCCAATTCAATCGAATATGTTTGGTGGTTTTGGATCAATTTATTTGATCTTCTAAATGGTTCATAACAAAGAATGAAATTTTCTGCATACTTTTGTAGGTAAGTTACACCTCTCTCAATGAATATGGTGGAAACATCAAGATTATCAGCCACATCCCTTATAATAGCACAAGCGACACAGTAGCAATAAGTTTAACTAGAGTTCATTGCATCAACTCTGTAGGGATGGAGCAAAAAAAACACTACATTTTATTACAAGCAATGCACTGTAATTTACCTGGCAGTCTAATAATCTAATATTTTTCTCTCAATAACACCTATATAATTTGTATCCATAATTTGATTTCAAATCCCCTAAAGCTAGACTGACCTATAAGGGCAACCTCAAGTTTTGTAGCCATGAATCTGATAGCAAGTTAATTGTATTCAGCTCAAGTTTGGTAGCCATTAATCTGATGGCAGACTAATTGTATTCCGCACAGACATAACCATAACACAATTTTCAAGACAGTTTCTGAAGGTTCGAGCATAGGCTTCTTCTCCTTGGACATGGAACTAAAAACAGTCATATCTGAAACTCAAGAACCTCAAATCTCAAATATTCCAACTATTTTTTCTTTAAGAGCCACAACTTAAAACCAAAAATACAAAGAGTAGGAGACGTGAAATACAAGATTCACCGCATCAACTGGTGAAAATAGATCTAATGGGGTGAAGTCCATCTTGTAGAGGATATTTATTGCAATAGTGCAGTTTAAGCCAAATACCCTTACAGGATCCATGTCGTTATAGACAAAGATAGGAAGGGATCCCTGTGGGTATAGGCAGAAGTGTAATTTCATTTTGGTTCTATCTGCTATACTTTAAAGATTCGTTTCCCAAAAAAGAAAAACCCTATTCTTAGCAAATCTTTACTCACATGAAAACGGCAAAATAGGAGGGTTGGCGCTTGAAGGGGAAGAAGGAACATCAGGGTTGTCCACAGATACAGAACGAAGATATGGAGGCTTGACAATAGTGATGCTCCGTGTTACTTGTGCTACCTCCTCACTTGATCTCTCTAATTCTGCACTGGATCCACACTCCCTCAATCTTCTTACAGCCTCTTCAGTCTCTGTTCAATCACGTCACCAAATCATGGGTTTTAAATCTCATATTTTAACCAAATCCAGAGATCTGGATCACTATTAAAAACATCTTTAAAATACCCAAATATCATTTTTTTTGGGATCAAGCGACAATGGAGTTATTTCTTAGCAAATGACAGTGTAAGATAACAAAATTCTACCAACATTACAATCATTAGTGCCCATAATTACACTTTTAAAAAAAACCGTTAAAAGGGATACAATATACAAGTGTAACAAACCTAGAAAGGATGAATGACCAGGAATGTTGATGGTGGCACACTTCCTGAGTTTGCCAAGGCCATTATCAGGCTGAGGGCCTGCAATAGTATCATCCCAAAGTTTATCCAAAAGCCCCATTGTTTCCTCTCCTCCTTCCAAAACAACAAACACTTAACAGAAAAAGAAATATTTTCCACTCACTCGTTGTGTAGAGATTGTGATCTCTAAAACCCCCGCCCTCTCCTACAATTTATAGCAGATTGGTTCACAATTATCATCGATAAGTTTGCTTAACATGACGAACCCCCGTCAAAATCTATAATTTTTATCTATAATGCAAAAAATCCCTTTATAAAAATCCCAGGGTTAAAGTTGTTAAGTTGCTACTTGCTACTTGCTAGCCACTAGCTCTATGTCTAATGTCACTGTCAGACTTCAAGTTCAGTATGTCACGAGTACGACTCACATAAATTATAATACATTGTCATTTGTCAAGACTCAAGAGTCAAGACGCAATTCGTGAATGCTTGCCACCTAGAGGCTGGAGCCCGCGTGGCGCATACTATGGTCACATGGTGCCGTCCGACGGGGCGGCAGAGAGACAGACAGTGTTGGGGAGTCGAGACTGGGAGTCGGGAATCAAGATTCCGGAGCCGGAGGGCTGGACCCTAGAGGTTAGACCAGGAGATTGGAGTCCCTAAGTCCCTGTACCTTACATAAAATTAGAACGGGCATTTTTCAAAAGTGAACGTCAAAATGACAGTTTTTTTAAAAAACTCCCCGTCTTTCATTACGATTTGAAAAAAAAATTGGAAGTATTTTACATTTGAAATGGTAAAAAACGTCTAAACGGGGGTCAAATTTAACCCCTGCTGCCATCCATTAATGTTTTTTTTAAATTCCTGCCATTCATACCATTAATAGGAAACTTCGATCCATCATCCCATTAATATATGCATCGTGTCTGTCTGTGCACATTTATACCCTCCACATTTATGCAGAAGAGTGGAGTGGACAGAGGCCATGTTAAAGCATTGATGATGTCAGTTTATATTGATTTGAAAAATATTAAAAAATAATTAATTAAAAAAGAGAAATTTAAATGAAAAGAGAGTCGAGTAATAATTAAATTTTATAATATATTATAAACAACAATAAATTCTTAAAAAAATTCAATTTCAATTCCTATATCAAGTATCGCTCACCAAGACATAGTACTCAAATTCGAAGTTTTAGAAGTCCTATCAATGACCAACATATTATGGTAATCAAATTTTCATTTTACTATAGTACTAACAACCCTTTTATACCATTACCACCTATTGAGAAACACAACTTTTCTTAGCCATTTGTTACCTATATGCCCAACCATTGGAGAACACAAAACTTCAACTAGGAGTTGTCCCAAGGGTGCAAGTTATATCGGGATTTATTTATTTTTAGTATTTATGAAATGGAAATATAGTCTAACATTGTTACTTTTGGGTTCTTTAGTCGTGCCATTCAGCAGTATATTGTCTTCTCAGGGTCACGAGATGATCCACTAAGCATTGTCCCAGTGCACCAGGCTCCAGTTCTTCCTAATCTCAATCAAGCTATTTTGTGTCCTTCAGGTTTGTCCCAACCCTGAAGAGTTAAATATTTTGAAGGAGAAAGGAGCATCCTCAAGTTTCTCCCATCTTTGTATAAGACATAAAACTCTTAATCTTAATAGGATAAAATTGGTTATAAAATTCCAATGGCACTTGTGTACAAACATCACTGGGTTCTACCTTAAAATTGCCTCTCATCATCATCATCGAGCTCACTTTGAAATATTTCACCACTTGTAAATTTTTTCACAAAGAATGTGCATTTAAGGCGATGGACTCGAAGAGCCATGGGAACATACACTTGCAAAATTTAATGACATGTCACTTTTATCAATGCAATCTATAACTTCCACATAATTGTTTCAATTATCTTATACATGATTCAAATAGGGGTCATCTCAATGGAAAACAAATATAATATTAAATATATAGTATGTTATATTTTATATTATTAACAATATATACATATATTTATATTATATTTATAACCTCGTAGGCAGTTTCTAACGACATTGCTTATAGTGTTGTTGCCACCTTCTATCACTTGGGACATCTATTACTTGCATTCACTAACTAATCTCTATCTTTTAGATGAAGAAATGAAGAACAATGACGTCTCTGTCATTTCTCACATCTCATTCTATTCTTTCCTCTACGTTCTACCACTAAAAAGATCTCACACCTTGTACTTTTTGTTGTTAGTTTTCATGTTCTTACCTTTGTAGAGTGTTGATATCAGTTATTATAATATACCCATAAACTATCTCCTTTTTCTTCACCTTCAACCTCTTTGGCGGTATGGTATATGGTGTCCACATGGTCCACCTGCCAAACGTTGATATTGAGTGTGAAGGACTCTATGCATCTGCTCTATGTAGGTCAGATTTCTTACTTCAAAACATCCATGTTATCCAATGCATACAATATGTGTTGTTATATTTGTACTTGGCAAGGCACAAATTGAAAGAGTCTTTTAATAACCGACTTAGAAAGAAGTTGAGTGAGTTAAGATTCCTTAGGTGGAGCTTGTCGAAAAGCTATGATTGCAAATATCAGTGCATCTAATTTATCTTGTTTAGAAACATAATATACTCTTCATTGGGTAGATTGAGTAAAATAAATTCGCACAAAGGTAAGATGTGACTCTATTTTAATAAATCTATATGTGATTTATCTTCTATTTACCAATTGTCACATATTAAAATTATAATAGTAATTATGCACACAAGTATTTACCGGTTATCAATGACTATTCATGATGATATTTACCAGTGGTCAATGAATATCCATATTGATATTTACCAATTGTGTGTTCAACATCAAATCACTACTAGTTGTCCACAAAAACTATCGTTCAAAACTAGATTCACATCTTCAATACTGTATATGATTCCTATCCAGCATAATCTCGAGGAGATAAAGGTTTGTAGGTGCATTTGTGGGAAATCTCGAGGCAAGTGGCCAATAAATCTACAATAGAAACAAGCACCTGATGAAGGTTCCCTTTGAGGTGGTGTCTATTGTCTTGTAACGATGCAACTTCTAAGACAATAGGGAATTATCTGATGAGGATGATCAAGGTGTCCTATTTGCATCTGTGAATGATGTCTCATATAAAACCTTTGGTGATAGAGTTTGCACACATGTTGATGATCTCATTACAAGGATTGTGTAACATGTTAATGCCCTTGTTGGGGTGAAGAAGCTCCTCCCTGTAACTCAATAACTCGAGGAAACCTTTCCTCTAAAACATCCATCACATGTTGCAGAGTCTGAAGGATTTGAACATTAATCTCAATAAGTTGCCCAGATAGAGGGTCCTAGTGAAACCTGTTAATGGAACTCCTTGTACCTTCCTCTTATGACATGTTGTACAATAAAAAAGAATAGGAGTTAGTGAAATGGTGAAACAATAAATTCTAACCTATTATCATATTACCAATAATAAATATAATCTAGTGTCATATTATCAACATTAAATATCACCTATTATCATATTACCAACATTAAATATAATCTATTATCATATTGGCAACATTAAATATATAATTTGTTATGCAGAGAGGGTTGGTTGATGATATATAATATATTTTTCTAAAGGAAAATTAGATACATCAATATTAAATAGTAAATAGGGTATACAAATAGATATATTGCAAAATTATAATACATAACATATAACATTATATTATACATAATATAATAATGTCAAAAAGAAAAAAACGATGGGGCAAAGACTTTTTGAGACTTAAACTTTATCTTTAGTTTTATATAGTTGTAATATTTGATGGAGGTACATTAGACAAAGTAAGGTAAAAATTAACACAATTATAGAAATAATAAGTAATCATGTGAAAGATGTATGCATATGCATATTCAATTATACATTATAGCTATTTATTATAAGTTGTATAAATGTTCAGACAATACCTGGATTGTATAAACATTTATATGCAGAATAATAATAGAAGCCTAGCCTATTTTTATATTCAAAGATCTGTAAAATGCTCATTGCCCTGTCTACCTCTCTCTTTCCCACCTCAACTGCCAAAATTAACAATCACAATCAAGAAAAGCTTTAGGTGTTATAATATCAAACAATGTATGAATTATATAAATTTTAAGATGTAGTGTAATAATAGATTTTTGACATGTTATTATGTTCAAAAATATATAGAATGTTTATTACTTCTCAACGCTGATAAATCATGATTAGAATGATATTAAAAACACTTATAAATACTATTAGCAATAAAATATCAAAAACATATTTAATGATAGAGTGGTCTCCCATTAAATGAGTCTTGTCTACTATAATTGCTAGCCTTGTCACAATGGCCACCGCTTTAATGAGTTTTTAGAAGATGCGAGGTGATTTAGTTGCGTAAAGGTGAAGACCATGCTTCATTTATGTGATGAGTGTCTGTTCAAAGAAACCCTCAAAACTACTATTAAAACTTGTAGATCATCACCAAAACTATCTTAAAAGAGAATGGATAGATGAAAGATAATTGGAGATAAAGGGGAGGCTTAAAGTGACACTTTTTTCTGAAAATAACAATAGTGGAACTTGGAGAGAATTTTAGAGACACTTGAAAAAATAATTTGACAATGATGCATGGATATGAATTGTGTCATTTTGAATATAGTTTCTAAACATTTTTTTTTTCAATACCTAGATGATAAAATTGTGCGAAATGGATGCATTTGTGACAATGGCTTGACACTTTTTTATAAAAACATAAATAGACTGCATGTATACGAACACACTTTTTTTAAGTAAAGGAATGAATTGTTGTATGAAATTTCATATATGCATAGGTGAAATTTGACGATTGTTGAGATTATTTTTTATTATTTTTTTAATATATATATTTTAAATAATTTTACAAGTCAAGACAACTAAAAAATAAAAACTGCAAGTATACGAACACAATTTTTTGATCTTAACTTCATGAAATCATAGCTAACGATGTGTAGATTGTTAATATATAAATTTTATAAACTATCAATTAATGGTCAAAAAATTATAAATTTATTTTTCATAATATGTATATATTCCATAATGAGGTATGTTGTGTATAAATTAAGTAATAATTAAAAATAATAGTTTAACATTGAAAAAAATTATATATTCAAAAACTACATTTTCCCCTCTACAAACCCATATATTTGTTTTTAAATAATAAAATCTACCCAATCAAATGTGTCAAAAAAGATGAAAAAGATACATAGATTTCTAAAAATTCAAATGGGTTGGTCCATGACAAGGTTTAGGCTAGGTTCGGACCCCCCAGGCCTAAAACCAAGCCAAATTTAGAAGGAAAATAGAAAAAAGAAATCTTATAAATATTAAAAGGGTGTAAACCCTTTGAAATGCCCCATTTTAGAGGGAAAAGGAATTTTTTGAATTACAAAGGGCATACGCCCTTTGAGTTACAATAATTTCTTATTGTGTTTGGTCAGTTTGAGACTATACTTTACACTGCAAAGGGTGTATGCCTTTTGAGTTACAATTGGTTCTTGTGGTGTTTGGTCAGTTAGATCCATTTATATTTAGGTAAATATTTAGTAAAATAAATGTAATAATTTTAAATTTAATTTCATATTACATTTTATATTCTTATACTTTAAATTTATTTTACTAAATATAATAAATTAGGACCACTCTTCATCTTTTGAAATTGATTACAGAGTTGTAGGAGTTACCATTTAGAAGTTAGTTTTTCAACATATATTATGGTCAATAATTAGTTTTTATAATTTCATAATTGGAAGATAGAATGAGAATCAAAGTTTCAAATCATTTTACTTATGTATATATATATATATATATATATATATATATATATATATATATATATATATACCACTGAGTATGATCTACCTAATATACCTACTTGAGTATGCCCTACCTACTTTAACTACTTGGGTGTACCCTACCTGTTTGAATAACCGATCCATATCTTGATATTGAGTATTTCCTATCTAGATACTTGAGTAATATCTTGATCTTGAATATTCCCTACCTACCTTCTTGTCTTTGAGTATGACCTACCTACTTTAACTACTTGAGTATGCCCTACCTACTTTACCTACTTGAGTACATGCTATACATGATTGAATACCTGAGCCATATCTTGATCTTAAGTATGCCCTACCTAAATATCTAAGTTATATATTGATCTTGACTATACCCTACCTACCTTATTCTACTTGAGTATGCCTTAACTTCTTGTATTTGAGTATGCTTTAATTTATAATCCCACACATGCATGACCTAATTGATTTATTCTAGACTTACAAGAGTAGGGTCATATTCTAGCATTCCAAACTAACATAAGACACTACCACTACCACAATAAATACCACTACTACTTTGGGTGGAGGGGAATTATTTTGAACCCTATTTTATCAGACTTATAAATCAAAATCACTCATATCATTATCTCCCTCTTCCTAAAAAATGGATAAAGGGGTTCAAACACATAAATAATCATTCATCATCATAATCACTCCCTTATCATTCATAATTGTCCCTTATCCCTCTCTCATATACCTTCATTATCCCTCATCATCCCTCATTATCCCTAATGATGTCATTGGTCCTCATCATCCCTAGTCACTCCCTCATCAACCCTAATTGTCCCTCATCAACCTTAATTGTCCTTCATCATCCCTAATCACTCCCTCAACATCCCTCATCATACCTAATCACTCACCCATCAAATCTCATCATCCTTAATTATCCTTAGTCACTCCCTCATCATCTTAATCATCCCTAATCACTCCATCAATGGCCTTTATTATCCCTAATCACAACCTCATTGACCCTCATCATCCCTAATCACTTAAACATTATCCCTCATTGACCCTCATCATCCATAATCATTCCCTCATCAAATCTCATCATCCCTCATCATCCCTTTTCAATCCCTCATCAACCTTCATTATCTTTCATGGTCACTAATCACTCCATCATTGATCATAATCAAACCTCATCATCCCTTATCATCCCTAATCACTCTCTCATCAACCCTTATCATACCTAATCATCCCTACTCACAACATCATCATGATTAGGGTTGATGAGGGACGTTGAGGGTCAATAAGGGAGTGATTAAGGATGATGAGGGGCAATGAAGGATGATGAGGGAGTGATTTTAGATGATTACAGATGATAAGGGTTGATGACAGTGTGATTTGGGACAATGGGGCCATTGAGGGAGTGATTAAAGATGATTAGGGATGATGAGAGAGTGACTAGGGAAAATTAGGGATGATAAGGGATAATGAGGACCATGAGGGAGTGACCATGGATGATGAGGTATGATGAGGGACATTGAAGGTCAATAAGAGAGGGATGAGGTATGGTGATAAAATATGAGGGAGTGATTATGATGATGAATGATGATTTATATGATTGACCCCCTCTTTTCATATAATTTATAGAAAGGGAGATAACAATATGAGTGAGTTTCTCATGAGACTAATTTTTATATGGTTTAGAGTTTAGGGTTTAGTATTATGGGTTAGTGCTTACAATTAAGGGTTTAAGCTTTAAGATTTAGGGTTTAGGGTTCATGGTTTAGGACTTAGGTTTTAGGTTTTAAATTTTAATGAATAGGGTTTAAGGTTTATGGTTTGGTTTTTAGGGTTTACAAATTAGGGTTTACAGTTTAGGTTTCATGTGTTAGGGGTTAGTATTTAGGGTTTAGAATTTGGTTACAAGACCAAGGGTTTTGGGTTAAAGGATTAGGGTTTTGGGTTTACAACTTAGGGCTTAGGGTTAAGATTTTGAATTTAGGGTTTAGGTTTTGGGATTTATGGCTTAGGGTTTAGGGTTAGGATTTTGAATTTAGGGTTTGGGTTTTGGGATTTAGGGTTGTTAGTTTTATGTTTTGAGTTTGTGTTTGGGGTTTGGTGCTTATATGTTAGGTTTTAGGGATTATTATTTTGGGTTTAGGTCTGATATATTATGGTTAAGGGTTCAAGGTTTAGGGCTTAGGATTTAGGGTTCAATGTTTAAGATTTAAGGTTTAGTGTTTAGGGTTTGGGATTTAGGGTTTAGGATTAATAGTTTAGGTGGAAATAGAGTGTACTAGGGTGATTAACTGCATTCATGTCCAGAATGAATGACTATATTATGACTACATTAAGATGTCATCTATGAGTGATTGCATATCTATATGTAGAATGAGGTATGTAGTAGATGTAATGTATGAATGATTGTATCATTACTATATATATGTTATAGATTACATATTACATGCTAGTCATTTATTCATATTAATAGATCCATTGATTAAAAAAACATATAAATTATTTAGGAATTCATCCTAAATCTACCTTCAAACCTTTTACACGAATGACCCTAGTCACTTCTTTGTCTATATAGGCGAGAATCCCCCCTCTCCTTTCAAGATATGGCTCAACCAATGCCCCACTTCTTTCTCTATATAGGTGATAGTTCCCCTTCTCCTAGTTTTGAAGCATCCCTTGATAATAACCCCTCTCCTTTATCCCTTGATCTAATAATGCTCCATATAATGATTTTCAAGAATGATAATGCCCACTCTCATTTCAAGATATGGCTCAGGTATGAGGTATTCGAGATATGGCTTAGGTAAGATAGATATGGTAATGATTAGATATGGGTATTTAAGATCAAGATATGGCTCGAGTAAGATATATACAATAAGGATTAAATATGGGTATTCAATATCAAGATATGGCTTAGGTTGGGCATACTTAAGTAGGTAGG
Organism: Torreya grandis; assembly: GCA_037957365.1. Classification (NCBI taxonomy): domain Eukaryota; kingdom Viridiplantae; phylum Streptophyta; class Pinopsida; order Cupressales; family Taxaceae; genus Torreya; species Torreya grandis. The sequence continues at coordinate 1,255,389 of JARHVA010000636.1, forward strand.
GAAATAAAGATAGGTAGGTAGGGGATACTCAAGTTTACAAAGTAAGTAGGGAATACTCAAATATAAGAAGGTAGGTAGGCAATAATTAATTTCAATATATGGCTTAGGTATTTAGGTAGGGAATAAACAAGATTAAGATGTGTCTATGGTATTCAATTAGGTATGGCATGTACTCAAGTAGGTAAACTATGTAGGGCATACTCAAGTAAGAAAATTCATGATTTATGCAATTAACAATGAGAAAAGAAAGTAGGAAACTATGTTAAAGGTTTTTTACAACACAACATTTTGAGCCAAATGTTAGGTTGTGGAGCTAAAAGCTTCACTGATGCAGACATGGAGGAGGTTGCAGAAGGGTTACTGAGTGTGTCAGGCACCGGCATCGGTCAGGCCAACTGACGTTGGCAGGATTAGACCAGAAGGAAATCAATGTCAGTTAGAAGTCGGCCAGTGTTGGCACCCCCCAGGCAGACAGGGACCGACGTCGGTCACCTGTGTGGTTCGACTGCGAGTATATTACGGGAAGTTAGTTGATGAACCAAGTGTTTGCATGTTGAGAGCCAATTTTAGACTGAGAGCTGTGGATCTAATTATTGTAATTAGATGTCTAATTATTGTTTGGATGAGACCTATATATTAGACTCATGGTTGTATTGTAAACTTGTGCTAGAGAGTAAGGCACCGGTGTCGATCAGGCCAACCAACGTCGGTAGGGAGGAGACAGCAAGGCAATCGACGTCGGTTAGAAGTCAGCCAGTGTCAGCAACCCCTAGGTAGACATGGACTGATGTCGGTCACCTATGTGGTTTGACTGCGAGTATATTATAGGCAGTTAGCTAACGAACAATGTGTTTGCATGTTGAGAACCAATTTTAGACTGAGAGCTACGGATCTAATTATTGTAATTAGATGTCTAATTATTGTTTGGATGAGATCTATATATTAGACTCATGGTTGTATTGTAAACTTGTGCTAGAGAGTAAGAGAGCAATATTATAAGCTCCTTCTATGTGTGAGGTGAGCAATGGTGTGTTCCTCCTAGTGCCACAGTACCAAGTGTGGGTGCTGGATTGGAGAATCAACAGGGTTCTTCATGTATGTATGATCTTGGTCATTAGGTGAGCATGGCTAGGATAGGAGATCTACATGGTAAGTAATATCATTGATATGCAGGTGTATGTGTGTGCAAGGTCAAGTTTCACAGGTGTGCAGAACCAGATTGATTTGCAAGTGTGCAAGATCAGAGAGGACAGCAACACAACAGGGAGCAGTATCAGGAGAGATCTACTTAGAGTACAGGTGTGTACTTAGAGAGCAAAGAGAAAGGTAAGGAATATCCTTCCATAAGTAAGGTCTATTGAGGTGCAGGTTGTTGGAGGTTCAGGGGAGATCTACTTGGAGTACGTTGAGTACTTGTGGAGTGCGTGGAGCACTTGTGGTGTGTGTGGAGCACAGGTGTAAGGTGAACACCAACTCAGTGTTTGAGTTGGGTGTTGGAACCTAAGAGAGAGATCTTTGAGGAGAGAATTATTGTTCACTTAAGGTGTGGGAAGCCTCTGAAGAGGTGGTGGAGAAAAAGTGGCATCTTCTTTATTGTATTCTTTTATGTATGAGTATTAATACAAGTTGTGTATTGTCTCTCATATCATGTGTTATTTTTGGATTCTAGTTACTTGTTAATTCTGGTTAATTCTGCATATTAAGTTGCTCGTATTTGGTAATCAATTGTATGCTTTCGATTTATTTATATCCCAACACGTGGTATCAGAGCAAAGGTTGCATGAAGCGGTTTTGTGTTTGGTTACAGGTCACTCTCAGGGGTTTTTGATTGAGTGGGAGTAGAGCAATGGCAGATCAAAGTAAGATAAGAATGGAGGAGTTGAAAAGCACAGATGGTCACTTACGGTCCTATGGAAAGAAAGAGCAGGTAAAAGAAAATTTTTGGTTTGTGGAAGATCAGCAAGAAGGAACTAAAGAAGCAGATGTTGCAGGTGATGTGGCACAAGATGCTCTGGGAGGTTTCTTGGATAAAGTAGAATCTTGTTTTATAGATTCTGTTGCCTCTTTCCATGCAGCCCCAGATAGAGGAGCTGGTGAGCCTTGCCAAAGAATTGGCAAAGGGGAAGTGAAGCTGAATTTGCAGGTGGCCAACACATGGGTGTTGAAGGAGGTCATGCAGGTCCCAGGTTTGGAGATATGGCTAATTTCTTCAGAAGAGTTGGGTGATGAGAGATGCATAATAACTCTCACAGCGGATGCACTTGAATTAGCTGGTGGTAAGAAAATAGGTACTCTTTATCTACTTGTTTATATTACTGATTCTTCTTCTGTTAGGGAGACGTGGCTTTGTAGGCTTGGTCACATGAGCAGGAAGGAGATGCATGTTCTTAAGTGGAAGATAGATATATTTGACAGGCTTAAGAACTAGAAAGCCTTGGTGTTCTTGGACGAGATGGCGGACAGAGACCAGTGGATGGGCTAGATACTTCTGAGCAGGGCAGTTTGGACATGGGACTTGATTCAAAGGAGCTTGCGAGTAAAAAGTCATCACTCACAGGTGAACACAGGTACCGATGTCGATAGGAAAACCAACATCGGCAGTATGTAAGACTAACGTCAGTCAAGAGGACCGACATCGGCAGCATGAGTACACCGACATCGGTAGGGTTGGTAGTCAGGACAGGCACATAGAACTGACGTTGATTGGATGCAGACTGTGTGGTGACTGAGGTCGGTCACTATAACAGATTTTGGGTGGACAACACGCTGTTAAGGAGTCTCAAATGCCCATATGGAGGACTGAAGACGTAAGTAGGCCTCAAATTTGTTATTCCTCTTCTTTATACTAGTTTTTGACTACAGAGTAGGAAGGATCCAAGAAACAGTGGGAGTGTGGCAGGAATATGATACAAAACCAAGCAAAGACTTGGTAGGGTTGCCAATAGGTATGAAAGCACAGAGACGAATGGATACCTTAGTTGAAGAATAGAGTGAACGGACACATGAGATGGAAGGCCAGGCATATGGTCTTGAGGAGCTGCAGGATAGTGGTACAGGTTTTGATAGGTGGAGGACGAAGCATGGCTTCAGTCAATGTCAGGGTAACTACTGTGGTTTGTCTTACCAGGAGGATGATGAGTCATGACATCATTCTGTTACTGTATGTGGATGGTATGTTTGCTTTCAGGTTTATACATATAGGGTTTTGCTGAGCTAAGGGTAAGATTAGTTCAGTGGTTTTCTATAAAGAATTTGGAGCAACAAAATTCTTTGGCATGGGAGACATGGAGATCACAGGTTGATTTTGTTTCTAGTGGGAGCTGATGTGAATCAGGTGTTGGCGAGGTTCAGGATGCAAAGCCGGAGCACACTAAGGGCTGGACAATTTAGTGTCCAAAATCACATGAGGCTTGGTATAGACCTGAGTTTGCCCAAGCAGTGGGTGTTGTCAGAGAGTTAGGAGCCAATTCAGAGAAGTGAGTTCTCAGGGATGTGAGAAGGACCAGCAGCAGGTATTCATTCTATTCAGGGTCAGGACTTCACTACATGTGTTTGTAGGTTCAGATGTGGCAGGGTACTCGGATGACAAGAGGTACACCATAGGTTGTGTGGTGGGTTGTCTTCAAGATTCATCTTGAAGAGGGATACAAGCCAGGGAATAGATTAGACATGGTATAGGTACAGGTACAGTGCAGCTATTTATCTCCAAGTGGGAGATTGTTAGGTTGTGGAGCTAAAAGCTTCACTGATGCAGACATGGAGGAGGTTGCAAAAGGGTTGCTGAGTGTGTCAGGCACCGACGTCGGTCAGGCCAATCGACGTCGGCAGGGAGGAGACAGCAAGGCAATCGACGTCGATCAAAAGTCAGCCAGTGTCGGTGACCCCCAGACAGACAGGGACCAAGTCGGTCACCTGTGTGGTTCGACTGCGAGTATATTACGGGCAGTTAGCTAATGAACCATGTGTTTACATGTTAAAAACCAATTTTAGATTGAGAGCTATGGATCTAATTATTGTAATTAGATGTCTAATTATTGTTTGGATGAGATCTATATATTAGACTCATGGTTGTATTATAAACTTGTGCTAGAGAGTAAGAGAGAAATATTATAAGCTCCTTCTGTGTGTGAGGTGAGCAATGGTGTGTTCCTCCTAGTGCCACAGTACCAAGTGTGGGTGCTGGATTGGAGAATCAGTAGGGTTCTTCATGTATGTATGATCTTGGTCATCAAGTGAGCATGGCAACGATAGGAGATCTACATGGTAAGTAAGATCATTGATATGCAGGTGTATGTGTGTGTAAGGTCAAGGTTCACAGGTGTGCAGAACTAGATTGATTTGCAGGTGTGCAAGATCAGAGAGGATAGCAACACAACAGGGAGCAGTATCAGGAGAGATCTACTTAGAGTACAGGTGTGTACTCAGAGAGCAAAGAGGAAGGCAAGGAAGATCCTTCCATAAGTAAGGTCTATTGAGGTGCAGGTTGTTACAGGTTTAGGGGAGATCTACTTGGAGTATGTTGAGTACTTGTGGAGTGCGTGGAGCACTTGTGGTGTGCGTGGAGCACAGGTGTAAGGTGAACACCAACTCAGTGTTTGAGTTGGGTGTTGGGACCTAAGAGAGAGAGCTTTAAGGAGAGAATTATTGTTCACTTGAGGTGTGGGAAGCCTCTGAAGAGGTGGTGGAGAAGAAGTGGCATCTTATTTATTGTATTCTTTTCGGTATGAGTATTAATACAATTTGTGTATTGTCTCTCATATCATGTGTTATTTCTGGATTCTAGTTACTTGTTGATTCTGGTTAATTCCGCATATTAAGTTACTCATATTTGGTAATCAATTATGTGCTTCCGGTTTATTTATATCCCAACACCAAAGCTTGGTCCATCATCATGAGTAATGATGAGATAAAGAAATACATAATTAGCACCATAAATAAGAAGAAACCAAGACAACGACAAATGGGTCGACCAAGGTAGAAAAGGGGGGCAAATAAAAATTGATTTTTTTCTTTTAAGTGTTGAACAATAGGTCTCCAATTGATGTTGAGTCTCCATCCTTCATCCTTGTTAACATTATTGTATTTTTTGTGATTTCAATTGGGACTTGAACAAGAAGTATTTGTGAGGCTATTAAAATCGATAAAAATCCTAATAATATTAACAGGAATGAAGGATGGAGAATCAACACCAATTAGAGACCTATTATTTAGTACTCAAAAGATAAAAATTAATTATTATTTTCCCCTTTTTTTTACCTTGGTTGACCCATGATTTGTTGTTGTCTTAGATTTTTATTATTTATCTTTCTATCTATGTATCTCTTTATCTCAAATTTTTCATTACTCCTAATGATAGGCCAAGCTTTGGCTCAAAATGTTGGGTTGTAGAAGATCTTTAACGTAATTTTTTGATCTCTTTTCTCATACTCAAGTAATTAAATTAGGTAGGGCATACTTAAGTACAATAAGGTAGGTAGGGATTAGTCAATATGAAGATATGGTTAAGGTATTTAGGTAGGTCATACTCATTGAGATAAATATATGGATCGATTATTCATTCAGGTATGGTATACTCAAGTAGCTAAATTAGTTAGGGCATACTCAAGTAGGTAAATTAGGCATGTAATCTTTAATGGTATATATCTATTACATACATAACCTGATTCAAAACTTAGTTTATCATTATATCCTCCAGTCCTAAATTTTGAAAACTAAGTATTGACCAAAATGGATTTTAAAAAATTAACTTCTAAATGGTAACTCTTACAACTCTATAATCGATTTTAGATGATGTAGAGTGGCCCTAATTTGTTATATTTAGTAAAATAAATTTAAAAATATAAGGATATAAAATTAAATGTAAACGTATACTTTATTAAATTTATTTTACTAAATATTTACATAAATATATAGGGCTCAAACTCACCAAATAAAACAAGAACTTATTGTACCTCAAAGGGCGTACGTGATTTGTAAAGGGCATACACCCTTTTTTCCAAAGGGTGTATGCCCCTTAGGCTTGGGACCAACCCAAATCATATTTGTAATGGTTTTTTTTTTTTAAAAAGGGCGTACGCCCTTTACAAATTTTTTTTTGTGTTTTTCATTCTGTCACTTTTTTGTCTCCCAACTTTGTGCATTCGCCCACATGATAACATATGTTTAAAAGAGAATGATTTTTTACCCCAATTGAAATGTTATTATATTCCAATTTTAACCATATGATGTGGACCAATCGCTAATCGACCACCTTTTATCTCAACCCATACTCCTCTACCACAACTTTCACATTATTGCCATTGATACCCCCTTATTCACCCATGTGGCATGCACTTTGAAAAACCTTCAGTACTCACCTATACCTCAAGAAAAACAATAATATAGACTTTAAAACCTCAATTTATTTCCCCCACATCAATAAAATTACATTGTTGATTCAATTCACACATCGGATGTGGAGTCTTTTTGTAATCAAATAGAAAATAGTCAATAAAAGATACCACCACCTTGCAAACTACATATCCCTTTGTAAGGGGTGTAGGTCATGTAAATACAACAACTAAATTGAATTCAAGGAATGTTTATGATATGGTCCCTATGGTGTATGATATCACTTTAAATACCCTATCATTGCACTTCATCATCATTGGCATGTAATTTTAGGTATATGATATCCCCTGAAATACCTTGTCATTGCCCCTCATCATCACAATTTGATACAGGTTTAGGAAAAGGTGTTGGTGTTGGTTTGGGAGGTGATAGTGGACTTGATTAAGGTTTAGATGGTGCTACCAGGATTGGTGGTAGTTTAGATGTCCTTGGTTGTGGTATTGGGCATGGTGGTGGCATTGGCAAGGGAGTTAAAGATTTTTCATTTTGGGGATTTTTCTGTAAGTGCTTTATTTTCATTATTAGAGTATATTCCATTTATAACCATATGATGGGACACCCCCGATGGCAGAGATCATCTAATGAAGAGATGGCACATCGAACCTTGCTACCTCCAATGTCAAATTAAACATCTATTGAGATGCTCACATAACACCAATTGAGTTGCTTAGTCCAATATGTGTTGAAATCAAAGGATTTAGGCAAGCGATGAATGAATAATATGAAATCCAAAACCTTAATGTATTGCCCTCACATCAACATCATTACATTGTTGATTTGATCCACACATCAAACGTCGAGTCTTTTCGTAATCAAATAAAAATAGTCAATAAAATATGTCACCATTGCCTTGAAGTTAGGGAATTAGCATGGGAGCTAAAGATTTTTCATTTTGGGGATTTTTTATAAGTGTTTTATTTTCATTATTGGAGTATATTCCATTTATAACCATATGATGGGACACCCCCGATGGCAGAGATCATCCAATAAAGAGCTGACACATCGAACCCTACCACCCCCAATGGCAAATTAAACATCTGTTAAGATGCCCACATAACACCAATTGAGTTTCTTAGCCAAACATGTGTTGAAATCAAAGGATTTAGGCAAGTGATGAATGAACAATATGAACTCCATAATCTTAATGTATTTCCCACACATCAACATCATTACATTGTTGATTCGATCCACACATCAAACGTTGAGTCTTTTCATAATCAAATAAAAAATAGTTAATAAAATATGTCACCATTGCCTTGAAGTTAGGGCATGTGTATGATGTGGACCTTCTAGTGTACGATATCACATGAAACACTATGTCATTACCCCTCATCATCACCACTGAGCTCACTTTGAAATATTTCACCACTTGTAAGTTACATGTCACCTTGTTATATTTTCTCAAAATTCTTGATATAATTAAAATTATTATTGTGATATTAATATAAATAAATTATCTTATAATTATAATATTTAACTATATATAATATGTATAGTTATTAATATATAATATACTAGTATACATATTAATAACATATATTATATAATATTACATACTATATTATATCATATTATTATAATATAGCGTACTAATATATTATATATTATTGTATAAATTAAATAATATATATTATATATATTAATATGCACTATATTATGTACTATTATTATATTTTAATGTAGTAATATTATATTTTATACTAAATCAATGCAAATCATAGAAATGTGGCTTCATTATGTGGCATGTATAACCTTCTCCCTGTCAATAGCATTACCAGATGTGGCTACATAAGACAAAAACATGGATATATCAGATTTGCCTACAATGGAGGAGTCTAATCAACCTCTATCACCATTTTTTGGTCATAGTGATTTGAGATACTGTGAATAAGAGAAAAATAATGTTTTGTTTTGTATTTCTACTACAACTAACCCATCGTCAAGTCACATCTTCAATTATTTTCATGTTTTGGTTTGGTTTGTTGTTGAATAGTCGGATTACAATACATCAAGTCGTGTAGTGGTAATTATGTAAAATCCATTACATATAGTAGAACTTATAAGTATGTGTTTTATATATTTCTCTAAGGCATTCAATTCAAAAATATATTTGAGACCTAAAAAAAATGATTCATGCCAGCTCCCAAGTCTGTGCATATAGACTTGTTAAACTTCTCACCATGCTCTCATATTTTATATAGAAGCATGAAATAGATTTTTATGGTATAGAAAACATATTTTGAATTCAATGTGTGTGATACATTTTTGTAATAGATAAGGAACTATTTGGAGAAAAATAATGGTATTTATTCACTTTGGGGGATATAAAGTATCTAAATGGGTATCATCCAAAGAGGGAAGTAGGATCTGAATACTATAAGGCTATTGGTCTAGATAAACCCATTATTACTTGGGGAGGTTCAAGTAAGAAGTGGGTTGGTGTTAAGAAGTCTTTGGTTTTCTACAAAGGAAAGGCACCCAAAGGATGCAAGACAAATTGGATTATGCATGAGTATCTTCTGGTTGAAATTAGAAGAATTTAATTTAGTTTACATGATTCAGATATACATATGGGATAAAATTCTATACATTTGGTACATATTTGGGAAAATTGTTTTTAGATTTATGATACATATTCAAATAATAGAGGTTACATTTTGATAGATACTTCATCTTGAGACACATTTGAGGTGCATATGTCATGTAATTACACCAAATTACATATACATTATTCACATTATACCAATATCCATACACCAACTCTAATAGGATACACCATTTGAGCTTTTATTTGTTGTAGAAGTTGGCTTCTTTGATTAGTGTGATTGAGATTTTGAACTCTCAATGGACTTGGCACTATTTTATATTATTGGGAGTTGATATGGTTATACCATTTGACTTGAGAGATATTACATAGATTATGATACACTAGAGTTATGTGATTGAGATTCAAAGCTCTCGGTGGACTTGGCACAACTCACCTTTATATTGAATTAGGGGCATGATCACCCTCTAATTTACCTATTCACATCTCCAAGGTTGAATTGTGAACCTCTCTTTAATACTTTAGTTATGAATCATCATTACCAAAGTAAATTATCAAGGGGCAACATGGTTGCATCGACACACATGTGTACTTCATCCTATCTCTCTTTTATTTCAAGTGAATTTCAAGTATTCATTTTTAGATTATATGCACTAATTACATATGTAGCATGATCTTCATTTAAATTCATATACATATATAACAAATTCAAACATGTTTAAAGAAAATCAAAGTGTGTTTTACTCACCCATGGTACACATTTATTTCCTTTAAACTAGTAATTTCATCCTTATACATTATTATATTAAAAGGGGGCAAATGTAGATGCTTAAATCTAGATTTATATGTTAAAATAGTCTTGTAGACTTGAAAAATATCACTCAAGGCTCTACCCTTCAGTTAGTTACCTTCATTCCAATTGATAGGATCACATTCACCACCTCACTGGGTAAAAATGCTTATCTTATAGTTTGACCCTATTATTCTAAGTAATTAGATCACTTGTAGTCCACAATACACTTAAATTTTGATATATATCTTTCACTATTAGTTGTAAAGCTCCAACAACCTTTTATGTTCATGGATAATTGTGTTCAAACTTGGACAGTAGTGTCAATGTTATTATCCATTCTCCAACGTAAGTGTCCAAGCCTTCTAAACACTCAAATTTGTAATTTTTTTGAAATGTATGGGTCAACCTATTATGTTTCATTAACCCTTTTGGAGGAAAATTTTAAAATAGGTGGTTTAAATACACATTAACTATAACTCATTATTCATGTAACAAATACCAGGCAAGCACCTATTTAAACTCATTTAAATAACTTCACAACTTAATTATATTTCTCTATTCTTCCTTATTTTTATATCAATCATACGAACAATCAAATTATAGGTTTAGAGCATTCAAAGAATAACCTATTAACAATATTTACAAAGTTTCAAGTTAGATCACTATATGCACTTACATATAACATTCTACACCATTATTTACACACATGCCAACACATAGGGGAGAACTACATATGTCTAAGGCCATCTTCAAAGTATTGGCTATGTAAGCAACACTCATTGACAGAGGGTTCCTTGAGATCAGCTCAACTTCATGAGCCCACTAACCCATTTTTTGTAAAGTGATAAGACCTAAGAGGAGGATATAGTTCTTGAGCTATAGTATGATATTGAGAACCTATGTGTGTGATCTGGACACAATTTAAAATGTGACAAAAAACCTAGAAAGACCTAGGTGCAAGTTTCAATCAACATTCAATATTTTGTACAAGACAGTTGCATTGAAGCATAGACAATAACATCGATGTAAGTGTCCACATGGTGATGCAAATGTTTATACTGATAGAATGTTACTTCTTAGAATCTAATGAATAGATCAAAATCATCATATTATTTGTTTTTACACCTGCATTTTACTCAGATTCATCTATGCATCAATATATAAGCTAAACACAATTTCTCCATCATATTGTTATTAAAAAAATAATGAATATTGTACTTTCTACATCTAACATAAGTTTAGATTAAGTATTTCTTATCAGAATATCAAGAAAATCCAAATTCATTAATTGGTCTATGTTTTAGAGTAGCGTACTCTTTGTAGTTGATTACACTACTATTTTTCATATTAATCCTTATTTTTAAAAAGGGTTAAACAAGAAGCACCTACACAATTGAATATAACACGTAAAGCTCATCAAAATAGTAATTGTAATTTCAAAACCATTGAACAGAATTGTATCATAAAAAACTAATTATGCTTCTTAATCCAACTAATTACAATAAAAATCAATCCAAACAAGATTAAATGAACCAATGGGATGCAAGTCCATAGATCTTAAGAGTTTTGAAATTTTAATCTTTGGTTGCCTATATAAAAAGTCATTATTATTTGTTCTTATTCCCATAACACTCTTTCTAGTAAATATTATTATTATTTTCAAGGCATTTAATCAACTGCACCAACTAGCTACCAATTCCCATCTACATTTGGTAGTAATAAAACAACACATTTATCTAGTAAGCAAACAACATAAGAGATCCATAATTTATATAATGTTTTAATCCAACTTTATATAATCTATGCAATGTTTTATTCTAATTAATATAAGTTTGTGTGTGTGTGTGTGTGTGTGTGTGTGTGAGAGAGAGAGAGAGAGAGAGAGAGAGAGAGAGAGAGTATCTCCTTACTGATAAAATGTTAGTCCTTTACCAAATGCTATGCATCAAAGTGTTCTATTTTTTTTTAATAGTTCCCACACACACAAACACACATCTTTAATAATAAAATGTTAACATTTTATAAAATGTTATTTAAAAAATATTTTTGAATTATAACAAAGTTCTATTTTATTTTTTCCATGTGTTACTCTCATTTTCCATTACTATCCAAATGTAAGATATCAATTTTAGCTCTTACCAGTTCCCCATGCACATTATATGTATGTATGTATGTGCCTACATACATACATACATACATATATGCATATATACATACATACACATGTATGTATGTATGTATGTATGCATGTATGTATGTATGTGTGTAACTCTTCTATGTGTGTGTGTGAAATAAGTCAAGCAATGCACGATTAAATGTCTAGTTAGTTTGAATTGTTATGAGTAATCTTTTCTTTGGTTTTCAATGGTAATGGCAAAATAAAACATGGATTGATTTATATAAATATTTTTTGGAGAAAAATAAAAAATATGTTTCCATACAATGCCTTTTGTACTGTGAAACTAACCCTTCTAGTTACATATCGATTTCTCACTGAGCAAATTTGCTTGATTATCCATGGTTTTTTATGGTTAAAATTTTAATTAGATAATTATTATATTAAGTTGTAAGTCATATGTTATTATGGGATATATGTATGATGCTTTGATTTCATGATTGTATTACTATGAGTTAGTTGTATTGTATATTTTTTATATTGTGATCATGTTGATTTGTTATTACAACAATATTTTATGATATATGTCACGATGTTATGGACTAACTACATTCTTGTCATGAGTTTGATGCTTAAGAGATTCATCCCTCAAAACATGATGGAGGGAGAGAATCATCATAGAGGGTGGCATAAATGGATGGAGGTCTTGGAGGATGATAGAAGAACCAACTAAAACCCATACACACACCACGTTAGATAGCACTCATATTATGCATAGTTTGAATTGTTAGTGTTAGTACATTTTTGATGTTGTCTATATTTAGATAATTATTTATGCATGTTAGTTGTGTCTTATCTCAGTTTAATGCTTATATGAAATTAATATTGTGTGATTGCATTATAGTACTAAATGTTTATGTCATGTTATTATATTCATGATCATTAATGTTTTTGTGAGAACACAAAATTGCATGATTAAGTATCTGGTACTACCATATGTAGTCTAACCCTCATGACTATGAAATGTTTTAGAACATTAGATATTTATCTTTATGATATTTGGGAATATAATTATATGGTTTAAACACCTTAAAATACATAAAAATATCAAAAGGATATAGATAATCTATATAACATAGTAATATACAACAATTATGTTGTTATAATTTGGATTACTATAATAGTGTGTGATTTACCAATTTTGATAATAGAATGTAAATGACTTTATCATTAAGTCATTAGAAAAATATATAAATAGGAAAAACATTATACAAGGATTAAAACAAATAAAATAAATAAAACAATTGTATTTTATTATACTTAAAAAATAAAATGAATAAAACAAAAAGAAATAAAAATAAAGTAATGATTATGGAAAGAATGGAAAAGTTTTTGCATTGCAAGGAAAAAGAAAAGAAAAGCTTGGTGACTTATAAACCCTGGGAGAAAAATAGAAAATGAGAGATTTTTTTTTTTTTTTCCTAAAAGGTCATTCAATAAGAAAAAGAAAGGGGCATGCCATAGGGAGGATAAAGGAGAAGTGGAGAGGAGAAGCATCAATGTGAAGAAGAGAGAAGGAGACAATGCAAGTGGTCCACAAAGGAGTTGAGCGAAGGGAGAAGAGATGAAAGTAGAGCAAAAAGAAGAAAGGTTTAGACAATCTAATTTTAGCCAGACATTATCAAGAGGTTAGTAATGTTATTTACTCTGACTTAGAAAAAAAATTGTGTATTCTTATTTTGTAAATTGTGAATATATATCTACGTACGATGTACCTTTATGTTAAAAATCATGGTAATAAATGTATTTAGATATAGTAAATAGGTATTGTGTTTAGCTTAATAAATATGATGTTGGAGTCGATTAGATGGTTGAAGAATTTCAATAGAAATTTTGTATTCTCATAACTCTCCACTCGATAAATTTTGCCCCCCTCCAAGACCTTTGCCATATGATATAGATCCTAGACATTTCTAATTATAGCACGATGGGTTGGTCTTGCATCGTGAAAACATAAGTAATTTTTTGTAGGAAGAATTTGAACCTCTCAGAGGAGATAATGTTGAATGTGGTGAAACCTTAACTCCATAGCATGAAAGGAATGGGGTTGATTGTGAAGAACAAAGCCAAATCTATTATACTAAAATGTCAGATAAATGACAATCATCGAAAATAATGTTGACTGTTAAATCTACAATAGCTCTCGTAGAAGAGGAATACATTTTGTCCCACTTGTCTTGATGAGTATAGTGCTGAAAACCTTAAAATTTCTATACAATATGATCATCATTTTTATCTTGGTTGTATTTATGAGTGGATGGAACGGAGCAGTAACTACTTAGTTTATAGAAAGGTATTTGATTGATTTGTTTCCATATTAGAGCCTTTTGAGTGTATAAGTTGTAATATTTGAATGCAATTTTTCTATTAGCTATTAGTTGAAATAAGTATTTGAGCATGAAAAATCATAATCTGTACTATAGTGGGATTTTCGTATGATGAAACTTTCCATTTTTCCTTTTCATATATGTGTTACCTTATCATCCAACATAAAGGTGCCAAGGATTCTTGGTAGCATTTGGTCGTTTGTAATATGCCACCCAATTTTTATCTTAGCTCAGATAGAAATTTGTGCTATTAGATGACTATATACCTCAGATATTTTCTTTAACTTTTCAAGAAAAGAATGTTAACATTAAATTGAATTATATGGGAATATTAAATACAAGCTATATAACTATAGGCAGCTATTGGGTTAAAGTATTTAACTCTTTGTAACGATTGATAATGTATTTTAAAGTATAAGAGTTTTATGTAAAATAATTCGATGGGGCTAAATTATAACAAGATATATATAGGATAATATGCATACACTATTATAAGAAACTGTGTGAGTGGTTGAATGTTATAACTAGTTGGTGATTTGACATGGATATAAATAGTCTATTGACTATAATAATCTATTCATTAATATTCCAAGAATATTAAAATCTCATAATTGATTGTCAATATATTTTGTGTATAGAAAAGTTAAATGATTATTGAAATCTTATGAAGTCCTTGACTATAATTATAAATGACTGTTGACATTATATACAATATTTATATATTAATGAGTAATTATATATGGTACATATCAAGAACATATTTAGTAGGAACAAGTGCTCGTATAAATAAAAAATATTAGTATGAGGACTTAAATACTCATATGTATATACATCATATAGAGGTGTGTCTCTATCTGTTATAAATAATAATAAGTTATAGGATCTTGAGGGAAAGGAAGTTGTAACTATATGAATGTAGTCTACTAAAAATATAATAAGTTGTTTAAACGAAAGATTATGTTTTCGTGAGAATTATGACTTTCCATATTATGATTGATAGTTTAAAACTAAGTAGTGTGTACATAAAATGATGGACTATGATATTAGTGATTATCATAAAATGTACTATATTTGAATCTACTTACAAAAATTAGAATATGCAAACTAAATTTAGATTATACCCAGTTGGTATAAACTATACGTATTATGCTTATTTGTAACATCCCCACTGGGATCTAACTAGATGGCGTAATTTTTTTTAAAAATTAAACACATGCAAAAGTAGACTACATCCTGAGAGTCTAGCAGAGATAATAATAGTATGACATCAACTCATATTACAACATAAAATATGGATCTCCAATATCATGAGAGAAATATAACTTGATATAGAAAATAATTATAACACTTTAAACTTAACTCATCAAAATACAAAAAATCCATTATCAATTTGCATCAATATATAATTAAAACTCTCTAATAATAATTACAATATATTACAATGTACAAATAAGATACTTGGCTACCCCAGAGTGCAGTTTCCAAACTTCAAGTATCTGTAGCAATCTCAAGTATCATCTCAATATTAGTACTATTGTGGGGAGGGAGAGTATCATCCGAGCACTTTTCCACCCAACCACGGACCAATAATCCCTTGTACCATTCCATCAAAGAATGACCCTCCCTTCATGAATGAATAGATAGTGATGGAGCGGGAATCAAGAGAGACTAGCAAGTACCTGTGTGCTATATGATTCCAAACTAAACATGCAGTGTATCATAGAAATCCATTCTATTTCAAGATATCACACAAACATGTGAATCACACTCATAAAATGATAATGTCTCACAAAACATACTTTGGCCTAAAGCTTTACATATAATTAATGATAATGATCTAGATCAATTAATTTCATACACACCACTTGATTAGACTGTCTTCATCTAACATTGCAATGCCAATAAGCTAGTGAAGTTCATCTCATTCCTTACTCTATATTAGCAATATAGATTGGTCAAATATAATTCAACCACAAGATTCATCAACTTACATCCTACTAGAAAATATATCATACAACACACTATATAAACGAGTAAGAATAACATACATTTAGTCTGTCAAACATATGCATGAATATTTCATTATCTTCTATCCAATACTAGAAATAATTATTACAAATATATCACTTGGGTAAACATAAAATTTAACTATACAATTCAACAATATAAATGATTTTCAGTTATCTATACCCTATGGCAACCCATATTACCATAATCTAGTGTTCTAATATTTAACTACCAATTTTACATAATCAATCATATGAAGTAGTCTCAAACACATGGAAACATAACATTATATAAGTAACTACATAAAGCAAAACAATTTATCACTCCACAGAACACAATAACATAACAACATAACATTAATAAACTTCCACGTTTGCATGCTCGCTTACACAAGTATTACCAATTGTAATAACACACACTATTCATAACAGTAATCAACACATATATAGTAAAATAGTCAGATGTAGATGTGAGTTTAGGTATAATAACTATTTTAAGTACCACTTGGGTACAACATATTTTTATACTATAGTACCCTATGCTATCTCATACTATCATAGGTTCTTAATTACATAACAACACATAAATCAAACTTACAAATTTCAAGATTCAACTAATCCATGTAGATAATAACAAGTAAATAGTAAAGTATTATATCACCCAAATATATTCTACGTAAAAACATACCAAGGTATCTCAACATAAAAAAGTGCATCATGATACACCATTATTCACTAAGTATAACTATACATTTAACACACTCATAGTATGTAAATTCATACAAGTATTCTATACTGAATACATATGACAAACAATCATTCACATTCCTAATAGTGAGTCAAATAAACTCATTATCTTATTGACTCATTTGCTTCTACGATATTATCCCAAAGGTTATGGTTTTTGATTCCTATGAAATTTAATAACTTATTCAAATCATTGAATAAACTATAGGTATAATCTCCACATATAATATCTGGCACATCCTAATGTGCACCATATGTAGGAATTCTAATATTATGCAATTTCTAAACCATGGTTTAATTTTTTTAATCATAACTAATAAGCATATAAATCAACTAATGAAGTGGTTAAAAATACATGGAGCACATTTTTCATATAATAGCTAGAAAAAATAGAACATCATTTTATCAAAACATAATTAATCCAGTTTCATAATCAATTTATATTTGAGGGTTAATAAGCAATCATTCATTTAACAACTTGATTATTTTTTTTATTTTTCTAGCTAATATTTCAATAGAGAATAATAGCTAAAGTAATCCGCCTCACATTTCTAATTATGTAAGTAGTCATGATCACATAACTCACTACATTGTCAAACTCTAGGTAACAATTTTCTATACAATAAAAGATTTAAAGGCTCCACAAGGTTTTACTCACAATAGACAGTAGCTAAGTTCAACCATTCAACTCATATAATTAATCCACTCTACATTTGACAATAAGTATTTAAGTAATCAACTTCCAGGGATCAGAATGTTCTACAATTGGTTTACATCCCAAGTGACATAATCTAGTTAGATGTATTAGGCTAAATATCAACAAAATACATATATGTATATTAATAGAAATATATCTAAACATGTGTACATTTATGGCCTAGTCCAATGGTAAAATAATTCTCAATTAAGGGTGAATATTTACTATGTTAAAACTCTTAGAGGATATATCATAACAAGATATTGATAACATATCTAGTATTACAAGTTAATAATACCTTCATAGTACTTGTTCCTAAAAAATCACAACCTTCACACCTCACTAATTTCAGGCCCATTAGTCTATGCAACACTTTGTATAAGTTATGTACTAAAATGTTGGTCATGAGGATTCAACCTTTGCTAGACAAAATTATTTCTCTTGCTCAAAAAGGTTTCGTCTCGGGCAGGCAGATTCTTGATGCTGTGATCACCACACATGAGACTATTCACTCCATGAATAAGAGCATAATCCCTGGGATGGCTCTCAAGCTTGATATTTTTAAAGCTTATGATAGAGTCTCATGGACTTTTCTGTTCCAAGTGATCAAAAAATTTGGCTTTAATGATAAAATGTCTCGCTTGTTATGGAACGCGGTCTCTTCTGCAAAATTCTCAGTGCTGGTTAATGGTGTTCCTAGAGGGTTTTTCTCATCCTCGAGAGGAATTCATCAGGGAGACCCTCTCTCCCCATACTTATTCATCATTATGGCTGAGGCATTGGGAAGATACATACAAGGAGATATAGCCTCAAAAAAGCTATTGGGCATCAAACCTGCCTCCTCCCTTCATCCTATGGTGGTACAACAGTTTATGAATGATACCATCTTCTTTGGCATCTCATCGGTGATTGAAGCTAGAAGATGGAAGAATATCTTAAATAATTATGCCAGAGAGTCAGGACAAAGGATAAATTTCTAGAAAAGCAATGTGTATTTCTTCAACACTCCTAATGAACTTAGACATATAATCGTTGATATATTAGAATGTGTTGAAGCTGGCCTACCATGTACCTACCTGGGTCTCCCACTCTCGGTCAAAGAGATATCTCCTAGATTTTGAAATGGAATTGTGGAAAGAACGTAGAGGAAACTTCTTGGTTGGAAGGGGAAACTACTCAGTAGTGCTGGTAAACTGTAACTTCTTCGGGCTTCGCTGCAAGGTATTCCTACATACTTCCTGTCTCTTTTTAGAATTCTTGCATATTTTGATGAGAAACTGGAACAGATCCAAAGGAAATTTTTATGGACGAGAGTGGAAGACAAATAGAGAATGTCTTTAGTCAGATGGGAAAAAGTGTGTCTTCCAAAATCTCATGGTGGACTTAATATTAGGTCCATCCGGAACATGAACAAAGCCCTTCTCTCAAAATTTAGTTGGAACCTAATCCATAAAAACAATGATTGGGGGGAAATAATGTATGCCAAATACATGCATATAATTAATGATTCCAACTTTCTTCAATAGATGGGATTACCCCAGGGATATGTGATATGGAATAAAATGCTAAAAAGTAGAAGCCTTCTCAAATAGGGAATTAGATGGAAACTTGGAAATGGTCGGCATATTAAATTTTGGGATGATATCTAGTTAAAGAACAAGGCTCTCATCACACAGGGAAACTATGGAGAGATTGCTGACTTGACTACTTAGTTTTTGGAGACAAGGTTAGTGATTATATGGAAAATAACAATGGGATGAGGAGCTAGAAAAATATTTTGGATTGCTGTGTGCACCGGCCTGAGCTTTTCTCAAGAGTTTGAGAGATCTAGCAGTGCGTTCAGGAGATCAAAATCCCTCTCTTTCCCTGAGAGGATGAACAATACTGGGGGCCAGATAAGAATGGATCATTCTTTATCAAATATGCTTACCATCTGCTCATTCTTGAAGCTCAAAATAAAGATGTATGGAAAAAGGTTTGGAATCATAAACTTATTCCAAAAATTAACATGTTTTGGTGGGCTACTGCTCATAACAAAATCCTTACTCAGGATAACCTTCAAAAGAGAGGCTTTACTTTGGTTAACAAATGTTTCCTGTGTGGTTCAAAAGAGGAATCAGTTTCACACCTGTTTATCCACTGTGAGTTTGCCCAAGAATTATGGGGCACAATACTTAACAACTTTGGTATTGAATGGGTCTACAATTCTGACCTTAAAGAAGTAATTCTCAACTAGAACCCAACCTTCACACATCCCTAGCTTATGGAATTATGGAAGCAAGCTCTGCCATGTTTGAGTTGGACTTTATGGAAAGAGCGCAATCACAAAATTTTCAGGGACACTACTAGAAATGCTTCTCAAGTGTTTAACTCCTTTGCTAAGACCATTATGGAAAGTGTTACAACAGCTCATATTCATGTTGCGAAGAAACCCCTATCTCAAATTGAAAGCCAAATTGCAGCCAAATGGAAGGTTTTAAACCAGATCCTTGGGTATAATAACTCCAAAATACTATAGAGACTTAATACTAAATCGATCCACCCTAAACTCAACTTTGATGGGGCATCCAAGTTGGATGGTAAAGCTAGTGGAGGAGGAATTATAAGGAATGATAAAGGATGGATGTCTGTTGTCTATGCTAGTGGAATTGGATGCTGGAGCAACAACTATGCTGAAGCAATGGATTTACTATGGGGATTAAAGTTAGCTATATCCCTAGGAATAAGGAACTTGAATATACAAGGAGACTCGAAGATGGTCATAGATGCAATTAATAAAGCTTTAAATGTGGGAATCAAGCTAAAAGACATCATTACTAATATCCAATTTCTTTTACAAAAAATTTTAGAAGTTGAGATTTCCCATACCTACAGAGAAGGCAACAGGGTCATTGATGCTTGTGCCAACCTTGGGTAGCAATTTTTAGGTTGGAGGGTGTGACGACAAGGTGTTCATATTCCCTTAAACATTAGGGAGATCATTCAAAAGGAGATGACTTGTCAGGAATGAGGCATATTAATGACCTTGAAAACACCCTTGTTGATACCCCCAGCTCCTTTGTGAACAAGAAGGGAAAGAAGAGAAAGGTTGATGAAGAGGAAGAAAATATTAAAGAGACTACAGAAGGGACCCACTGGAATTTGGGTAGGGCCACAGGGGGCCAAGGTGGCAAATCTCACAAGCCTTCCAAAATTAATAAGGAAGGATTCCTCTCTAGAGTGTAAAGGTCAGGGCAGATTGCTGGTAAACTAGCCCCAAAGGCCAGTCTAAATTTGGAAAATGCTTCAGAAGAAGCAACCCAGGAGGAAGAGTCTGAGGAGCTAGAAATTTAAGAAATTTTAGAGGACACTAGAGGGAAGCAGGCTACTAAGGATTTTGAGGTTACTGAGGAGCAGGGTGCTGACACTATGGGAACTGCTGACAATAAGGGGAAAATGTATGTTGAGGAAGCTAGTGAGGGCACTGAGAATGAGACTGATTGAAAAACTAAAATTGGGGCCCTGAAGGACCGCATTTAGAAGCTGGAGAAGGTATTCGCCAAAGGGCTTCGTAATACAATTTTGCTGAACATGTCTATGCTGGAAGTGGTGGGTAATATTGGGTATGCTGACAATGCAAAGAATGAGAAACTCAATGATCTTATCAAATCAATAGTTATGTAAGGGGAGACCTCTCTCACTCTGGCCTTCTCGTGGCTTGTGTTTTGTTTCTGTCTATTGTTCTCGGCTGTGTCGTCGTCTCTCTGAAGGCATTTTTTTGTTTGCTTGCTTTTTTGTCTTTTTTGACTGTATAGGGTTCGGCCCCTGGTTTGCCACCTTACTTTATCAAAAACATATCTAGTATTACCACATATATTAATAACTTTATAAATACATATGCCCACCTTTATATCCATCTACTATCTCCACCTATTAAGATAGATTAGTTACTTATATGTAATCTATTTTTGATATTGTGTATAATATTAAATATCCAATTTTATATTATAATATTGCATAACCAAATTTGCTCTATTCACTAGAATAATTCATTGTGCTTTATACAAAAATTAAGATTATGCCAAATTCCCTAATATACATACAGAGACTAAGATAATGACCATCAAAAATTGTTACATATATATTTTGAGGTTCCCAATGCCTTGATAACTAATCATAAATTACTAACCAACTAAATGTGGGTCTCCCTCTACCTTTCCTGTCAATTCACAATAACATAAAATCAAATATACACCGATCAATGAATCATGAAATTTGTGACAGAATCAAAGAAAGTCACTTTCATGATATAATTTTTAAACACAGGAAGTAGACATGATGAAACTCGTATTCCCAGAAGGAAACACAACCATAGTACGTATACATTATATATATATCCTATCCAAACATGGAGATAAACACATATTTATAGTCTATTGAAAGCGTAGAGGGGCTTTCTGAGTCCATTAAAATCCTTGACTAAAATGGAAAGTGGTTCCGCTTGAGTTGAAAAAACTAAGATAAAAATAATGGTGGTGGTGTTGCTCTTGGGCTAAGTTAAATAAAAGAAAAGAAGAAAACTTGATATGGCAATAGGCTTGGCATGGTGCAACTTGAAAGGTTGAGATTTTAGGAGTTGAAGAAGTGATTATAGGAAGATACGGTAATGGTGGTAGCTACTGCATCTACCAAACTACTCTACACCACCACTTCCCCCAAACTACTACTATTTAAAACTAGGCTGAAAACTATAATATTATTTTATAACTTTGTATTATGCAAACCACCCTTGAGAATCTAAACTCAAAAATTGCTTGATAAAAGTCATCACGAGTTAGATTGGTAACCTGAATTACAAACACAATATAGAAATCCAAGGAAATAAAAATTTCCAAAGAAAATTTGATCTTACATTAAGGAGGAAACGTAGTTTTCATCATAGATTTACTATTTCTTTCCCAGCCAAAGTGTGCTACGGATTCAAACATTGAATGTGGATCAAGGGGAAAGGTGTTGTTTGAATGCCTATACAGTAAAACAAGTGTGAACTCAGACAAATATATGTTATCTTTTTTATATTCTTTAATACCAAATTTAGCCCTAATAAATGTGGCACTAATTTGAACCTACTTGAAAATAATATAACCATAATTATAGCTTACATTTTATATTGCATAGAATACAGACTACGTCAACTCACTATACTACTCTTAAATACAACGATGCTAAAACATATGAAGAATATAGTCAAGGTTAAGGGAAATTTCCATGACACATTAAGACAGAGATACCAAGTATAAAAATAAATAATCTGATTTTTTTTATTATGTAATTGTCCTAGTAAATGATAAACCAAGTTTACAATTCCCTATGTTGACAAGGTTGGATTCTTTTGTAATATTAATAAATTTTGAATTAAGAACATTGCCTAACTAGTGAGTAATGCTAAAAGACCTTGTCTGATTCTTTTTGCCTTTCTATCTTTTGTCCATCTCCCTTTTCCTTGCCAATGCCTTTCTCCCAGATTCAAAGATCTCTACTCCTCTAATGAGGCATAGCTCTTAATCTTTTAAAGAGTTTTTCATTATTTTTCTTTTATTTATTTATTTATTTATTTATTCCATTTTATTGATTTCTTTCTTCTTTTTTAATTTATATATTTTCTTTATCTTTAATTCTAAATAATATGATTTGATTGAAACTTTCAACAAAATCTAAATCTTTCCTCTTTATTATTTTTATTGTCAAACTTTTTATTTTCTTTCTACCCAAATTTACAATAATTAATGAATTTATTAATTATCATTTCAAATTACCATGAAAGTCTAATGATTAATTTATATATTAATAATTTGATTTAGTCTAATCAAGTAAATCGTGAAGCATTCATGGCCACACACAAGGTACACTAGATGAAATTTATAAAACCATTAAAATATACTATCAAACTGTAAGCAACCATCTATCTATTGCAATTAGCATTAAAGACATTATGGCAACCATTCAAATTATGCATCTAACATGAATTATTTATGCAGTATGTGTAGGGTTCTTGCTAGCTCTCTATTGATCTACAACATTAAAATCTACATCACTCTCTTTGATGATGCTCTCTCTCCAGCATGTTCGAAGAATGAATTCTCCTACATCCACCTCACAACATGCAAATCATTATATCATATCTCATGACAAACATAAAGCAATAATATAATTGAAATAACACATTAATATGCTTAAAATGTAACCACATACATTAATCAATGCATAGTGAGCAATCAAATATTATTATCTAACTAAACAATATTATATTATCCTAAAATAACATAAATTTCAAGCTTAATCAAAAATATAACCAAATTTAAATTTATTAGCTGTAGATATCCATGGTTAATCTAGCAAGTTTGATTGATGAGAAATCAAGATGTAACATCCTTCCCCCCTAAAGCTAGTCATAACCCCTGATGACTCTTACTCAAACATAACTTATAAATTAAAATAATATTTAACAAAGAAATAACATGGTATGTAATATAAAATTAAGTAAATAATGGAAAATTACCTGTAGAACTCACCATAGTTCTTTCAAGTTGCATTATTCCAGAGTACTAGTCCCAAAAGACCCTATTTAATGACATTTCTCTTTTAAACAAACATGGTTACAAGTATTAATTAATCTAATTGGTTTTGTCATGACCATTATGGGGTCCAAAACTATAAAAACAAGCCTTTATACTATAGGACTGACCACTTCTGTTACCTTGAAGGGTCTCACATATCTTAGTGAAATTTCACTAACTTTTTAAAACACATAAGATCATCATGCAAGCCAAAATAAATGGCCAAGAAGAGTTTCTCAAAATCTTCTAGCCCTCAACACATCTCTCTATCCTAGAGAGTGTTTTTCTCATCTCGAAGAAAAGTAATTAAGAAATTTGGCAAGAATAATGTGTATATGTTAATATTATCACTACTATGTGTGGCTTCAAATAAGTATAACATGTAAATATTATCAGTACTCCATATAACTACTGACAAGTATGATGATAAATAGGAATGATAAATATAACATATACAAAAATCATGGAATACTCATCCATATGTAATCTCTGTCTATTGTATACATGTGTATGTCCATATGACTAAATTTGATAACTTATGCCTATTAAATCACAAATTTGATAAGTCTGTCTATCGACCCAACTCAGTACCACAATCTAAGTTAATGTGAGGTTAAGTATGATACCATCCTATCACTTAGAACTCATGTTTCCAATTCACCACTCTTCCCTTAGGTCTCTGCAACCTAATGATCTTAAAATGATGAATTTCAAAGATTCATAATTTTATGCTATTAGATCATTGAAATCAAGGCTATATGCTAAATGATTCTATATGTATAAAAGAAATCATACAATCAATATGTAATTGTAGTAAGTTACTACTATTTATACATACTAGCATTATACTTCATAGCTTAATTTATTCTATTATGTTCATGATTAAAAAGAAATAATGTTATATTGGCATAATATATATCAACCAAGAATCGCACCATTCTTTCAGCCTTATAGGGGAATAAACAAAATAATATCTCCTTACTTGTTCAACTAGTACACAACAAGTTAAGATTTTATTCCAACCTCTAGATTGACAAAATGTTTCGCACCTCCTATACCCTACTCACTTCTAGTGACAGGTATAAAATAACATTTTTGAAAACAACATGTTTTAAGAAAAAAGAAAGTAAATGTTAATCTAATCATGAGTGTATAACATTATACTAATTATAATCAACTTACAATTCTTAGTATAACATTTAATATATAAATCAAGGTTTGCCACCTCACATGGTCTTAAAATCGCAAGTTATATCTAGTAGTGACTCTAAAGAGTCACAAGTGAAAAGTAGAAAGCTATCATTTCAAAAATAACTCCTACTTACCCTCCCAAGGAAAATGGAGAACACTACAACTCAATGTTTTCCAAACACTACCTACTTACTAAATAGTATAGGTATGGTATCTCAATCTATTTTCACAACCAAGAGAGATATACCAACCAAAATGATGTGTCTATCTATCCAATTTTAAAAAATTTCCCTCACCAAGAGTAGAAAACATTCTCCCCCAAATTCCAAGGGAGTATAGTCAAACAACATCCTAAAACAATTCTCATTTAAGAGAATACTAAATCAACATTAAACATATACGACTCCTTTCAATAACTTCATAATAATGTCAAAAGAGAATAAGATGATAATGACTCATCTCTAAGCCAACTAAGAGGGATGACACCACATATCTTAGAAGTGAAAATTCCATAAACAAAATCCTAACATAAAGGAATTATCAAGCAACACAAAAACACTTCTACCAAGAAGATTTCCATCGCCATAGGTGGTATTAAAATAAAAATGGTCTTATAAGATTTCCCACTCTTGGTTTAATAAATAAAAGACACAAAAACTAAAGCACATAAATTAAAGAGTAGCATCCTAAGCTTATTAACATTCAAAAAACACAATGACAAAGATGACTTGACAATCAAGAAAGGTCATAATCATACTCGAGGTGTCTGATCTAAGTGATCAAACTATGTTTAAAAAATTTTGTTCATAACTCATGAACTATGTTATATACTCGTCTACAAAAACCTTGAATAAAACCATCACTAATGGGACACTCGATAACTAATCTCCTAAATAACTCAAAGGGATACAAGTGCTCTTATGGCTCACACACAAAGAATCTCATTAGGCTACACAGGTGGGTCTATGAAGTCTCCAAAACTCTAACCATATAGTAACATAGTTCTACACTAAGTAACCACAAGTCCAAATACCAATGCAAGACTTCATGTCACTAGGTTCATAAGACACAAAAATGCTAATGGACTCATTAGGTCCTAGAGTTCAAGCCCCAACTCTGATACCACATGTAACATCCCCACTAGGATCTAACTAGATGATGTAATGTTTTTTAGAATAAATATATATGCAAAAGTAGAATACATCTTGAGAGTCTAGCAGAAATAATAATAGTATGACATCAACTAATATTACAACAAAAAATATGGACCTTCAATATCATGAGAGAAATACAACTCAATATAGAAAGTAATTATAACACTTTAAATTTAACTCATCTAAATACATAAAATCCACTATCAATGTGTATCAATGTATAATTACAGCTCTCCAATAATAATTACAATATATTACAATGTACAAATAAGATACTTGGCTACCCAAAGCATAGTTCCCAAACCTCAAGTATCAATGGTAATCTCAAGTGTCATCTTAATAGTAGTACTGTTGTGGAGAGGGAGAACATCATCTAAGAACTTTTTCATCCAACAAGAAACCAATGATCTCCCTTACTATCCCTTCAAGGAATGGCTCTCCCTTCATGGATGAGTAGATAGTGATGGCATGGGAATCCAAAGTGACAAGCAAGTAATTGTGTGTTGTATGATTCTAAACTAAACATGTAGTGTATCATAGAAATCCATTCTATTACAAGATATCGTACAAACATGTGAATCACACTCATGAAATGTTAATGTCTCACAAAACATACTCTGGCCTAAAAATTTACATATAATAAATGATAATGATACAGATCAATCAATTTCATACACACCACTTGATTAGACTACCTTCATCTAACATTGCAAAGTCAATAAGCTAGTGAAGTCGGTCTCACTCCTTACTCTGTATTAGCAATGCATATTGGTCAAATACAATTCAACCACAAGATTCATCAACTTACATCTACTAGAAAATACATCATACAACACGCTATATAAAAGAGTAATAACAAGATATATTTAGTCTTTCAAACATATGCATGAATCTTTCATTATCTTCTATCTCATACTAGAAATAATGATTATAAATATACCACCAACGTAAACATAAAATTTAACTATACAATTGAATAATATAATTGATTTCCAATTATTTATACCCTATGGTAACCCATATTACCACAGTCTAGTTTTCTAAGATTTAACTACCAATTTTTCACAATCAATCATATGAAGTAGTCTCAAACACATGGAAACACAACATTAAATAAGCAACTACAAAAAAGAAAATCAAGTTAGTGTTCCATGAAACACAATGACCTAACAACACAACATTGCTAAACTTCCAAGTTTGCATGCATGCTTACATAAGTCTTTCCAATTGTAATAACACACACACTATCCATAGCAATATCAACACGTATATTGTAAAACAATTAGATGTAGATATGAGTTTAAGCATAATAATTATATTAAGTACCACTCGGGTACAGTATATTTTTATACTATAGTACCTTATGATATCCCATACTATTAGTGATTTCCAATTACATAACAACACATATATCAAACTTACAAATTTTAAGACTAAATTGGTCCATGTAAATAATAACAAGTAAACAGTAAAGTATTATACCACCTAGGTATATTCTATATACAAACATACCAAGGTATCTCAAAATAAAAACATGCATCATGATACACCATTATTCACTAAGTATAACTATACATTTAACACACTCATAATACGTAAATTTATATAATTATTCCATACTAAATGCATATGACAAACAATCATTCACATTACTAATAGTGAGTTAGATAAACCCGTTATCCTATTGACTCATTTGCTTCTAGAAAATTGTTCCAAAGGTTATGGTTCTTGATTCCTAAGAAACTTAATAACTTATTCAAACATCTAATGAACTACAGGTATAATCTCCACATACAAGATTTGGTACATCGTAATATGCACCACATGTAAGTATTCTAATATCATGCAATTTATAAACTACAGTTTAGTTTTTTTTAATCATAACTAATAAGCATAGAATCAACTAATGAAGGATTTAAAAATACATAGAGCACTTTTTTCATACAATAACTAGAAAAACTAGAACGTCATTTTTCTGAAACATAATTAATCTATTCTCATAATCAGTTTATATTTAAGGGTTAATAAGCAATCATTCACTAAACAACTTAATCACTCCTTTCATTTTTCTAGCTAATATTTCACCCGAGAATAATAGCTAAAGTAATATGCCTGAAATTTTTAATTATGTAAGTAGTCATGAACACATAACTAACTACATTGTCAAACTTTAGGTAACATTTTTCTATACAATAAAAGATTTAAAGGCTCCACAAGGTTTTACTCACAATAGAGAGTAGCTAAGTTCAAACGTTAAACTCGTATGATTAATCCAATCTATATTTGACAATAACTATTTAAGTAATCAACTTTCAAGGATTAGAATGTTTTACAATTAGTTTACATCCCAAGTGACATATAATCTAGTTAGATGTATCAGGCTAAATATCAACAAAATACATATATGTATATTAATGGAAATATATCTAAACATGTGTACCATGTTAGGTACTAGATTTATGGCCTAGCCCAATGGTAAAATAATTCTCAATTAAGTTTGAATATTTACTATGGTAAAACTCTAATAGGATATATCATAGCGAGATATTGATAACAAATCCCATATTACCAATATTAATAACTTTATTAATAAATATGCCCACCTTTATATCCATCCACTATCACCACCTATTAAGATAGATTAGTTATTTATATGTAATCTATTTTTGATATTATGTACTAATATTGTATAAAAAAATTCACTCTATTCATTAGAATAATTCATTATTCTTTATACAGAAATTAAGACTAAGCCAAATTACCTAATATACATACAGAGACTTAGAAAATAACCATAAGAAATTGTTACATATATATTCTAAGGTTCCCAATGCCTCGATAACCAATCATAAATTACCAACCAACTAAATGTGGGTCTCCCTCTACCCTTCCCATCAATTCACAATAACGTAAAATCAAATATGTGACGACCAAAGAATCATGAAAGTTGTGATAGAATCGAAGAAAGTCACTTTCATGATATAATTTTTAAACGCAGGAAGTAGACGTGAAGTGACTCACATTCCTAGAAGGAAACATGACCATAGTTCATATATATTACATATATGTCCTATCTAGACATGGATATAAACACATATTTGTAGTTTGTTGAAAGCACAGAGGGGCTTTTTGAGTCTGTTGAAATCCTTGACTAAAATGGAATGTGGTTCTGCTTGAGTTGAAATAGCTGAGATAAAAAGAATGGTGGTAGTGTTTCTCCTGGGCTAAGTTAAAGAAAATAAAATAAGATAACTTGATATTGCAATAGGCTTGGCATGGTGTAGCTTGAAAGGCTAAGATTGTAGGAGTAGAAGAAGTGACTGTAGAAAGATACAACAATGGCAATGCTGGCTATATCTACAAAACCGCTCTGCATCACCACTTCCCCCAAACTACTATTATTTAAAACCAGGGTAAAAACTATAATATTTATTTATAACTTTATATTACTCAAACCACCCTTAAGAATCTAAACTCAAAAATTGCTTAATAAAAATCATCACCAGTTAGATTGGTAACCCAAGTTACAAAAGTAATATGGAAATCTGAGGCAACAAAATGTTCCAAACAAAAATTGATCTTGTATTAAGGAGGAAACATAGTTTCCATCACATATTTACTATTTATTTCCCAACCAAATTGTGCTACAGATTCAAACATTGAATGCAAATCAAGGAGAAAGGTGTTCTTTGAATTCCTATGCGGTAAAACAAGAGTGAACTCAGATAGATATATATTATCTTTTATATATTCTATAATATCAAATTTATCCCCAGTAAATGTGGCACTAATTTGAACCTACTGGAAAACACTCTAACCAAAATTATAACTTACGTCTTATTTTGCATAAAATACAGACTATGTCAACTCAATATACTACTTCCAAATACAATGATGCCAAAATATATGAAGAATAAAGTCAAGGTAAAGGGAAATTTCTATGACACATTAAAACATAGATACAAGGTATAGAAATAAATAATCTGATTTTGTTTATTATGCAGTTGTCTTAATAAATGATAAACCAAGTTTACAGTTCCCTATGTTGATAGGGTTGGATTCTTTTGTAATAATAATAAATTTTGAATTGAGAACATTGCTTACCTGACGAGTACGCTGAAAGACCTTCTTCTCCGATTCTTTTCATCTTTATGTCTTTTATTCCTATCCCTTTTCCTTGCCAATGCCTTTCTCCCAGATTCAAAGATCTCTTATTCTCTAATGAGGCGTAACTCTTAATATTTTAAATAAATTTTTATTGATTTTCTTTTATTATTTATCTATTTATTACATTTTATTGATTTTCTTTTATTTATCTATCTATTTATTACATTTTATTGATTTCTTTCTTCTTTTTTGTATTTATTTATTTGCTTTATCTTCATTTCTAAATCATATGATTTAATTGAAACTTTCCTCAAAATCTAAATATTTCCTTTTTATTATTTTTATTATAAAATTTTCTATTTTCCTTTTACCTGAATTTACAATAATTAATGAATTTATTAATTATCATTTCAAATTGCCATGATAGTCTAATGATTACTTTATAGACTAATAATTCAAATTAGTCTAATCAAGCAAATCTCTAAGCATTCATGGCCACACACAAGGCACACTAGATGAAATCTATTGCAAGTAGTATTAAAGACATTATGCTAACCATTTAATTTATTCATCTAACATAAATTATTTATGTGGTATGTATAGGGTTCTTGCTAGCTCTCTATCGACCTATGACATCTCGATCTACATCATCGTCTCTGATGGGGCTCTCCCTTCGGCACACTCGACAGATGAATTCTCCTATGTCTACCTCACAATACACATGTCATTAGATCATATCTCATGATAAATATAAAGCAATAATATAACTCAAATAACAAATTAATATGCTTAAAATATAACCACATATATTAATCAGTGCATAGTAAGTAATCAGGTATCATTATCTAACTAAACAATATTTTATTATCTTGAAATAACACAAATTTCAAGCTTAATTAGAAATATTACCAAATATGAATTTTTTAGCTACAGATATCCTTGATAATCTAAAAAGTTTGACTATCAAAGAATCAAGATGTAACATTATTATTTATGTGACAAATAATATAGTGGAGATTTATTCATATATTTAATGGACTAAATGTATGCATTTTGATTATTCATATGTTTACCATGTTTTATGTCTTCTAATAGGAAGTAATCTATATGAATCTATTGGTTATATTCATTTTAACCAAAATTTGTATTTTTGGTACTAAGTAGTGAGATGGACTTCACTAGTTTACTAGCATCATCAATGCCGGATGAAGGTAATCCGATCAAGTGGTGTGTATGAATTTGACTAATCCTAGAGATCAATAACTATTAAAAAATTAGGCCAAAATAATATTATTTATGCATTGATATTTCATATGTATGATTTAAATGCTTATGGGATATCATGTTAGAACATATATCTTTATGGTACACTTCATGTTCTTAGAAATCATACAACACACAGATACTAGCCTGTCTCTCTAGATTCCTGCACCATCACTATCTACTCATCTATGAAGGGATGGTCATTCCCTAATGGGGATTGTGTGGGGGATCGATGGTCCATTGTTGGTATAAAAAATCACTCAGATGATGTTCTCTCTCCACATAATAGTAATTATTGGAGACTACACTTGAGATTACCATGGATAATGGAGTTTGAGAACTCATGCTCTATGCAACCTTGTATCTTGTATTATATGTATTATTATTGAAACATTATCCCTGATGAGATGTAATTATTTACTTAATATACATTGGCAATGGTGGTTGTATGTTTATATCAGCCATGGTTGGACATCTATAATTACTTTCTATATTTAGTTATGTCTTGTTTCATATGATGCTACTGATCTGTAATAGGTAGATGTTGCATGCTTATTTTACATTTAACTTAATCATAGTTATTTATCTATATCATTAATTATATTCTCATGGTGAAGTCTAATGAAGAATATGTTGATTAAATAATTAGAAAATTGTGTTTTTCTAAGTAGATCCTAGTGAGGATGTTACATGTGGTATTAGAACTATGGCTCAAACTCTAGGACTTAATGAGTCCATTAATGTTTTCATATCATTTTATTTATCAGAATGGAGAATGGTAAAAGCTAGAGTATCTAGAGAAGGTCCTTCAAATGTCAATGATAATAACCCTCTATTTGTTGTTGTAATCAATTTGTTGTTGAGAAAACAACAAAGTTAAATTAGATTCTTGCATCCATGAATGAAACCAATGACCAAATTTTAGTCCTAGAATAAGAAGTTCATGGACTTGAAGAGAATCTTACTGAGTAGGAAAAACCTCTGGATGTGAGAGCACAGGTCATCATAGAATTGGATAGATTTATGAAAAAGGTGAATCAACCTAAGTTTGATGAAACTATTTTAGATGACGGAGCTGAAGCATGGCTGACTAAGATAGATAAGTATTTTAAGATTCAAAACTACTCTAAGGTCACTAAATTAGTTTGGGGAGCTTATCAATTAGTTGGTGAAGCAATTATGTGGTGGGCCAATAAGAAGTTGGAAATGAATCTTAAGTCAACTACCACTACATAAGAGTAGTTTGTGATATTGTTTAGATCTCAATGGCTTCAATAGTTATACTTTGACTAGAAACTTATAGTTTTTCAGAATCTAAAGCAAGGAGATTTATAGATGAATGAGTACTAGGAGCAGTTCACCAAATTTTTCAAGTATGTACCTCAATACTACGTATATGAGAGCTTCAGAATTAGGAAGTTCATCATGGGATTGAAACCCCATTTTGGTGGAGAGGTAGATGTTCATGGACCATTTACCATGGACCAGGTCTTCAAGAAGGTAGTCAAATAAGAACAAAAGTTAAAATCTCTTGCTTAGGCTAGGGACAAGTTTAAGAATTTTTTTTGAAGTTATAAACCAACTTTCAAAAAGAATAATTAGAAGCAGAGGAGTGGAGACTCTAGAAATTAGTTCAAAAATTAGAATATTAGATTCAATAATGGTTCAAGTAATAAGAAATTGAGAAAAGGTTTCCAAAGTGTTTTCAAGGGAAACCAACATGCTGACAGGAACGGACCACCTGGAAGTTGTTTCATTTGTGGAGGTGACCATTATGCTCATGATTGTACCCAAGATAATAAGAAAAACAAAGGCTCTACTCCTCAATAGGAATTTTTTTAGCAATGTATTCATGTAGCAGTTGATAATCGACAAGTTAAATTCTAAGCTTCACCCATAGAACTATCATGTATTTTATTTGAACATCCAGTTTCCCTTTTGATAGATACATGGGCTAAAAAATATTTTATAGCTCCTAAAATTCAAAATAAGTTATCTATAAAAGTTGGGGTAATGGTAAATGCATGGTTCGTATAATATGCGAATGATTCAAAAGTCAAAGTTGACAAGTATTAAGTTGAAGAAGAGATTAGATTACTTGAATTCACAATAGTAGTGGATATTTATATATCACCACTAGGGTTATATGATCTGATCCTATGAGTCAACTAGCTTTTAAAGCATAAGGACAAGGTTAACTTTTATTTGAAAAAGGTTGTGTGTTTGGATGATTTTGGGAATCATACACAAATTCAAGGTCAAAAAATAAAGTTAAGGCTTAGGTAGATTTACAAAATGCAACTAAAGAAGGCCCAAGGTAAAGGGTACCAATCATTTACTGTCAAGATAAATGAAATGGAGGAATCTAAAGAATTATCCCTTGAAGATTATCCATTCCTTATGAATTTTCATGATGTGTTTTTGAAAGAATTATTGCCTCCTAAACGTGAGTTTGATTTATCTATCAATATCATAGCCCAATTGAAACCATATTCTAAAGCACCATATAGGATGACAACCACTAAATTGGTTGAGTTGAAAGTTTAACTCCAAAAATTGTTGTTAAAGGGGTTGATCAGGCCAAGTGTGTCACCATGGAGTGCAATAGTTATCTTTATCAAAAATGATGTTACTTTTTACTTTTATAATTATTATAAAATGTTGAATAAGAAAACTATCAAAAATAGGTATCTACTACCTTGTATAGATGATCTCTTTGATCAAATGCGAGGGAAAACAGTCTTTTCTAAGATTGATCTTAGAGAAAGATATCATAAGTTGAGGATAAGGGATGAGGATATTCTAAAAATAAAATTTATAACTCGTTATGGGCACTATGAGTTCATAGTGTTACCATTTGAGTTGACAAATGCTCTGACAATATTTATTAATCTCATAAATAGTGTGTTTAGAGATTATATATATCATTTTGTTTTGGTCTTTTTTGATGACATTTTTATATACTCTAAGAATGAAGAGAAGCATCTTCAACATCTGGAACTAGTTTTACAATGATTGCAAAAATATGAGTTGTATGGTAAGTTGTCCAAGTGTACATTTTTCCAAGAAAAAGTGCAATATCTAGGAAATATTATCTCTATAGGTGGTATTTCAGTAGATACAGTAAAAATAAGAGCCATTATGGAGTGGCCAGCACCAAAAAATGTGCATGAGTTAAGGAGTTTAATGGGATTAATAGGTAATTACAGGAAGTTCATTCTAAATTTTTCTAAGATAGATAATCTGATTACTTCTCTGCAACATAAGAACCAAAGTTTTATCTAGTTAAATAAGTGTGAAGTAGCTTTCTATGAATTGAAAATAAGGATTACTTTAACACTAGTACTAAGAGTTCCTGATCCTAATAGTCAGTTTTTGGTGATCATAGATGCATCTAGGGATGAACCTGAATGAGTCCTTATGTAGGATGGTGTAGTGGTAACTTATAAATCAAATAAATTGAAGCCTTATGGGGTGAACTATGCCTCTCATGACCTAGAATTTGTAGAAATTGTATATGCCTTACAAGTTTGGAGGAATTATTTGTTGGAAAAACCATTTGAGCTCAAGACTGAAAACTTGGGACTCAAGTACATCTTTACCCAACCGAATATGAATGCTTGTCAGTGATGTCAGTTAGAGTTCTTGCCTAACTATGATTTTGATATGAACTATATCAAAGGCAAAGAAAATAGAGTAGTTGATGCCCTAAGTTGTAGGTGTAGGAAGAATTTTGAGCATAATATGAATTTAATTATATAATTCAAAACCCAAAAAGCAAACTACCTATATGAAAGGATTATGGAAATAAATAAGAATAATAGGATAAATCTTTCCAATCCTTGCTTCAACTATCCTTCTTATAGGATGTTCAAAATGACGATTAATTACATGTAGACTCAGATTTTGACATTATGATGGCATGATTAGTATTGTGGATGTTATATTCATACACATGGATTTGTTATGAATTTATAAGTTGGTTTCCATGGAGGAGGATTAGATTTAAATAAATTTTTGAGGGAGAGATTAATGGATGAGATTCAATGTTGGATGAGGGAGATTAATGGTTGAGAATTAAAAGGAATTAAAAATTCCTTGGAAGCCTCTAGATTTAGAGGCTTCTAGAGAAGATGAGTGAGAATAGAGAAGGTTCTAGATTTAAGGGGTTCTAAAACCTTTGTTAAGTATTAATGATGATTAAATGGGGGATTAGATAGGGATTAGGTGTGTGATTAGGGAATAGGGGTGTAGGAGATCCTATGAATAGGCTAGTGTAGATGGGTAGGTGGGCCATTGGGAATTTAAAATTCCCAAATAATAGATAAATGGGGGTTAGATTGAGATAATGGGGATTTATGATAATTAATGAAGAAGTGGGATAAGACTATAGTTAGTAGATCAAGAAATATTGAGGGGGGACATTAGATAAATGACTAAGAAGGGGGGTATATTATTGAAATAAATTAGATTAAGTAGAATTAGTGTGGACTAATAAGAATAATAGTGACAATAATATAGGAGAGAAAATTTAGATGCATACATTTTTCTTCTCTTTGAAAGGGTATTACGAGTGAAGCGAAGTGGAAGGAATAATGGTCTTTCAAAGAAAAACCATGTCATGGATGAATTTTCATAAATGATTTTAGGGGATATGATGCCCCCTCGAGGGGACATGAGAGGAAGAATGAAATGGATGGCCACTCAAAATAAAAAATGAAGGGTGGGATGCAATAGATAGACGAGGGGATGGGATGCCAAGTGTGAGATAGAATATGAAGAAGATGATCGACCTGAGCAGTGAGTTACAAATTTACAATGCCCCTAGAAAAAACATGCACATGGAGTAAAGATGATGGGTGTCATGGTTGTCAACACATTCCAAGGGGGAATCAACTATAACATGATGATAATAAGATTAAAAGGCCACAAGATTTAGACATATCCCAAGGATGCATGCAAGGGAGAGCTATAGGTCAGGATAAGATGATGATTTGATAAGAATTGATGATGGGTGTAGCTCAAAGCTAAATCGATCAATATGATATATGTGATGATAGAGAAGAAATGATATGATTGAGTGACAAAAGATAGGGAAGAAGGATTGGACTTCATTGCATCAAATTAATGAGCCATAATGTGATAAATGATGATGCCCATAACAAGGACACATATAAGGGAATGATAACTGATCGATTGATCAATCAGTGATTGGGGAAAAAGATGGATGGTGTGGTCCTAATTGTTAGGTGCAGGTGATTGATGAAGAGATTAAGGTTATGATTATGAGGATGGTGATTGATCAATTGATTGATTGATGATTATAACTCAATGATTTTACTAATGCAGGACTAGGGGATGATGATAGATGATGAGGAAAGAAGATATAGTGGTTGACCTATCCTTGAGATTTGAAAAGTGACCAAGTGCTACCTACATAGTCTAAAAAGACCTCAGGCTGATGTAGTTCTAACTAGATGATGATAATGATGATGAGAATTAGTGATTAGAGGGTGATGTTAGTGATGAAAGGATATGACTCAGATGATGAGATGAGGATTAAAGATTAGATATTAGTCTAATGGATGGGGATAAGGATGATTAGATAAATGATGAAGATTAGGTGATCAAGCCATCACAATTGTCATAAGGCTATTCATAGTCTAAGCAATTCAATAAACATGGCACTTGGCAGTATGCCCCATGATATAAGTATGACCAAGAGGACAATGTGCCAAAGTGTATGGTTAAACCTCAAACTTTGCATCATTGAGGGCACTAATAAGCCTTATCATAGCTTTGATAACCTCATATCATCCTCGTTCATTTCCCAATAGGCAAAAGAGACATAATTCAAGACATAGAGAAACAAGATATATACATAATAAAATACATGAAAACATGACAAACAACACACACAATTATTTACATGTAGTGTCACAATGTCTTGTCTAATGATGGGATGATGGGTTGGACTAGGATGATTATGATGTAGGATAGACTTGTATTTAGAGAGGATGATCATGATTAGTATTAGGATGAGGATAAGGACTTGGATGAAGATATGAATGAGATGTTGCCCCTAACTTTAGGTAGAAGGATGGATGACATGATAAAGTCTTTTAATATTGATTTGATATCAAAATAAAATTGAAAAAGTGGCCAAGAAAATTGATTTAGAAAATTGATGATCAAGGATTACCAACAGACAAAGCCTTCCAAGAATCCAATCTATCAAGGAGATTAGAAGATGATGGGTTCAAATACCTTTCATACTAGCAAAGATTGATTTGATGGATCTTAGGTATGAAAAGGCAATGATAAATATAGTGATGGATCAA
This sequence comes from Torreya grandis, assembly GCA_037957365.1. Classification (NCBI taxonomy): domain Eukaryota; kingdom Viridiplantae; phylum Streptophyta; class Pinopsida; order Cupressales; family Taxaceae; genus Torreya; species Torreya grandis. Next base: position 1,293,722 of record JARHVA010000636.1, read on the forward strand.
GTACCTTACACACTTAGAAAGGAGGTGATTTGATGGGTGTTAGGTTTGAAAAGGCAATTCATAAGAGGTGATGGGTGCCAGATTAAACTCTTTGACAAAGCTATAGATGTAGATAATACCTAGCCAAAAAGATGATGAAAATATTATAGGAATGATGACCACTCCGATTTGGTTTCAAGACCAAACATAGTGTCTGAAGATGATAACTGGGATGATATGAGATGGATAGATATGGATGCGACTATTTTTGGATTTTTCAAATTTTTATGTTTTTTAAGGTTTTTGACATATTTCAATTTTTAGGTATTTTTGGAATATGTATATACACTATACAAATGAGGTTACTTAGCAAAGGGAATACCAAGCCTAAAAACTAGGATGAGGATGGATGGAATGATGGATGAGTGACAAAAAGATGGGGATGATGCTAAAAAGGAGATGAAGACCAAAGAAGAAGGGACTAGGGATTGCCAATGACCACATTGGGAAGGAACCATATGGTTAGTTGCCTAAGTGTTCATTGAAGGATATGCCAAGATGATTTGAGAACATTTCTCAAGACATCTTCCACTCCCTTACGAAGGCCAAGATAAGAAGGGATGAAATATAAGCCCTGATGGTGGGTGATGGGTAGGAACAATGGACCAAGGGATATGTCATGGATGGGATGGATGATAAATGATGGATTATTCCCCCAAGTGTTGAGGTATAATGCATATAATGGACTAGTTTATCATGATGTTAGAGATTGGTTTTCATCATGGTTCTTATCCAACGTGCCAAAAGGTTGGTTTTAACCATTGAAAGAATGAATTTTTTTTGAGATTTTGACTTTTGAATGGCATCTTGAATTATTATATATGGTTACAAGATATAGGATGCAATAATTATTGTGATCTTCATCCAACACATGTTCTAGGGATGTGTGATGTTGTGATAATGCTACTAAATATATTAGGGTCTGTGTGACATTTGTTGATGCTTGATGGAGACCCATCCAGATATCTAGACTAGGTGTCTCTATTGCCCCTAAGAGAGATAATGCTACTTAGGGAGGTGATATGATGTATGGATTTGATTAGAGCTTGATTTTGATGGATGATAGGATTAGGATAGGATGGTATGATGGGTGATGGAGGATTGGACTAAAATAAATGATAGGATTGTGATAGGATGGGGTGATGGGTGATGAAGGATTAGGACTAACAGTCACATCCATATTTGGAGATGTGGGACATGCTTCATTTGATTGGTTCCAATTGATAAAAGATTGTAGGAGATCCAAGACACTTTAACTTTATAATTAATTTTTAATCTGATCACTTGATGGATTATCAGCTATGCTTTTGACACTATTTGGGTTTTGACTACCCCCTAGTGTCTAATTTTGGGATTTACAAAGGGAGATTTGATTTTTGAATTGATAAATGATGATTTTGAATTTAACATTACTCTAGTGCTTGATATTGGGCTTTACTAGGGGAAGATATATTTAGATTAGGTTGAAATCTTCTTGAATTTGATTGATAGGATCAAGGATGACTTGATTATGGTTTATGACTCTTAAAATGTGGTCTTGGACCTTTGTACTTGTGGCACACATTATATTAATTGACAAATGCTCCAATGATATATGTTCATGTTCATCCTTATGGAGGGAGGTGATTAAGTGATCATTAATAAAGAGAAAAAGTTCCATGATGGATGAAGGTGGTGGTGATGGTATGATGAGGTCAATGACTGGTGATGGGGTAGCATGGTCTTCATAGGGGTTCCTAGGAGACCTAGTTTTGATATTGGAGAAAATCTTCTCAAGATCAATAAAAAGATCGCTAAGAATAGCTGTAGTGTACACAACTAAAGTAGGATGAAACTCACTCTGACAATATTTAACAGATTAAGCTTGTAATAATTCTATTATGACTTCATCATCCTAATTGGGATATAAAGGTATGCTTGGTGATGGATTGGAGGTACCTGGATTAGAAGCATTTTCAAGAAAAGAGGAATTATTATCATTGATGAGGGATGATGTTTTTAATGAGGAATTTGATTCAGATCCTAGAATTAGACATGATCTAGATGATGATAAGAATTTTGTTAGCTTTTATGTACAAGATGTAATGCTACTAGTAAAAGAGTGATTTTCCATGATTGAACTCTCAACATGGGGTTTTTGGTGTGATGGGTGAGGAGAATATGGGAGAAGAATGATGGATTCAAATAGAAGAGGGCCATGAGATACTTCATTGGAGATGGGGGGATATGCTCATATTTGATGAAAAGATCGTGGAAGATGGGTGTGGTGTCTAGACCATGACTTGGAAGGGGAAGGGCTTGATCAGTAATGAAATCTTAGCATTTATCTTCTTGTGCACTTAGGGATGTAGACTCATCTAGTTCATCCTCAATTATTATGTCACCATGGTTGATGAGGTCTTGGAAAGGATGACATTTATTAATGGTATGCCCCCAGGTTTGGTGATATACACAATAGTGATTAGCTTTATACAAAGAGGGCTTAGTCTTAGTGGGATCAAGATGTCAAATAGCTAGATAGACCATCATGTTAGTGGCGATGAGTTGTTAGAAAAAGGATTCCAAGGACATAGGAAGAGGGGTATATGGACCTACTTCATTGTGTGACATAGATGTGGAAGCATTGGGTTTTATATTGGATGATTATTAATGTGACTGGGTGAATGGACTGGTAGTAGTCGAGGTGGCCAAGATTGGATTCCCTTTGCTAGTATGGGAATGGGAAATAGATGGTTTATGGCTAGTGGGTGGAAGATTGGTATGGGACTCAAATGAAGGGGCTTGGATGGGAGGTTCAATGAGTTAAAGGGGATCAACACCTTTAGGAAGTGGAACACCCATAATAATAAATTATAAGAGGATTTCATCCTTATGTGCAGATATGTATTGGTTAATGAAGGTAGGGTTTAGCTTTATGGTGATGGATGATGAAGAGAGATGATGAAAATAGGTCTCTCAAAAAAAAATAGGTCCAATGACTAAGCTTGTATGATTAGGTGATGATAGACAGATGGATTAAAGACTAGGATCAGATTTCAAACCAATAGTGTAATAAGTGTTATCAACCTATCAACGATGTCTAGTTTTCAAGCTACCAAAAAGATTGGAGATTCTGATGGGTACCTAGATTCAAACTAACAAGATGATAATATGATGGGTGCTATTTATGAATAGGTAAGGATGATAAAGACTAGATTGATGATGATGTGTTTACTAGATTGAGACTGACAAAGTGATAAAATGCTAACCATATATTGACTAGGTATGATACCTGACCGAGTGATGAGTGATAGTTTGAATAGGATGATAAGATGATATGGATGGGTAATAAGAGGATTAACTCGAAGCCTTGGACTAATTTTCTCAAGGTGGGATGGGGGTAGGATTATATGATGAAGGTGATAAGATGATGGAACAATGACTAGTATAGAGAAGTGATGATGAAATGATTGGGGGTAATGATGGAGATGGTATAGACATGGATATGACCTAAATATCTAATTAGGATAAGATAGGATGAGGTCATATTAGATGGGAGATGAAGGCAAGGTCAACATGAGTGATTGGCTATGGATAGGAGGGATTTGATTAGGTGATTAGGATATGTGATGGGGTATGACTAATGATGAATGAGACTAGGATAGGATGTGACTACAAATATGTACAAGAGAATAAAGATATGTACAAGGGCATGATAAGATAAGTATGTACAATATAATGATTAGAATATGCAAGTGATGAGGGATGACCAATGATGGGTGGATATGGTTAGACTAGGAAGACAAGGTGGTAATGGGAGAGAATATGAAATGTGTAAAAGGATGTTCAAAAGAATAATATATTCAATGGGATGATGACAAGGATGTACGAAATGATACTTAGGTGATAGGGTTATGACTAATAATGAGTGTGTAGGATTAGATTAGGATGGGATGAAGATAAGATGGGGGATGGGATAAGGACAATGATAAAGATACAAGATGATAATATATATAAGGGGATGATGATAAGGATGTACAAGATGATAGGTTGATATGTACAATAGGATTAAGACAAGGATATACAAGCTAATGGAATAATGAGACATGATAATATGGGATGATGAGGACTATGGATGAGGTAGACTTAGGATAAGATATGGATAACAAGGTGAGATGCGATGAGTAGGATAGGACTAGACTAAGATAGGAGATGGAATAAGAAGGTGATGGGAGATAGTATGCACAAGGAAATTGATAATAAGCATGTAAAAAATGATGCACAAAGACCTATATAGGTGTATAGGTTTGGGTGAAAGGCTAACTTAACTCACAAATAGCATGAGTATAGCGCAACACACAAGTAATCAAGCAGTCCACAAACCTATGATTAATAAACTGATAAGGGTGTGTAACATGATGCCTACACCATCAAACAACTTTATGAGTGATGATATAGGCTAGTGACTTATTACAAAATCTACCGAACCCTCTCAACCCCAATTACACATGATGGCTACTTAGGAGCTAATATTGACTTTGGTAGTACTATGCCTGTTATGACTAAAGGATCCTATGATAGGTTTGCACTGGTTCTCTAGGTATATCCCCTATATAAACAAAGGTACAATGGGGCCCAAGTCCATATAAGATGTTTTTTGACCACCCTGCATATTAGAGTTTAACCACCCCTCACTCCATAGAACCCTTTATGGGAAGTTCTGCTTAGGTACAACAGCTCTCCCAATTTTTAGACTATGTCAGAACATGGAGTTTGGACTAGTGCATGGTGATGAAATCCACAGTCACTAACCCTCTAGAAAATAAAAAGGGTGGAGGGTTTATTGGTGGTTTTTGATCCCCCAGGAATCATCACAAAGATGCAAGGGGGAGAGCATACACAAACTGTAGCCCTCAAGATATAAACAAGAAGTCAAAAAAGGATTAATTTACTAATTAAGATTAAGTTTGTGATATAAAAAAGATGAAAAAGATAGACAAGAATATACAATATAAATATGAAAATGATATATATACAAGACAAAGTGATCAAAAATGATATATACAAGATAAGATGATTAAAATTATTCAAATGATTTTCAAAGTACCAAATCGAGTCTTTGACAGGTGGCTTGTAAGAAAATAGGTTAGTAGTTTGATTGGCAAAAGAGGCAATCCTGCAAGCCAAGGATTAGTAGTTTGATTAATAATCTTGAGGGGAAACCTACAAGATAATGACATTAGCCCAAAGTGTGATTTAAAAAGATGATGTTAGAAAAATAAAATAGACTCTAGACTTACCCCTGCAAGAAACAAAATGTGTTAGTCCAATAGGCCTTAAGAAAAACACCCTAAAAATATTTTGATTTAACTCTATAATTCTTTTGGGGTGAGTGGGACACAACGCAGGGGTCTAGGGGTGGTAACCCCCAGTAGGGTCAAGGGGAAATGCCCCTTGCAGGGTCCAGGGGTAGTGCCTCGGGTGTGTTCTCTATTGTGGTATAGGGTGGGGTCGAGGGGCGGAGCCCCCAACCTCAAATGGAATTTGGGCCTTGTGGGAAGCCTGACATGACTCAAAATTCACCAAATTTTGTAAATAAAATAACATGTTGAAAAAGAGAATTTTAAAGGAAAGTAGAGGTTGTCAATGTATTTTAGAGCACAGTCATCAATTAATCACCCTGCAATCACACGTGTTAATGATTTAAAATGTTTTACTTTAGGTACTTGTGTCCCTGCATGTTAGAAAAATTATGCCTTTACCACTTTTAAAAACTAAATTTTAAAACAAAAATATTTTGGAATTATGTTAAAACACCTTACATATGTGTATATTATTAGAAATAAACAAACTTTATCTATAATTATTTTGATTACTTGTCAAAAGGGAATTTTGAGGGAATCCTACTATATTTAGCTCATCAATAAATGAAGAAGGTATATCAAATTTAAGTAGACTAGTATTTGACTACCTTTTAGGGTACAGTATTAAAAAAATACAATATAACCTAACTCCATATTAATGACCATTAAATGACCAAAAGTATTTATTTACAAGTTATTAATGGCACCTAAAAAATATCAATTAGATACAAGTACAACATGCTTGAATTACATTTTGTTGGATTTTATTTAATTTAAAGTGTTTGACCAAATCAATAGCTAGATGGCTTCTTTGTTGAATAAGGTTATTTGACACACCTTAGCTATCCTCATAACGCAGAAAACAAGGCTTTGATATGCCTTAGTTAGTGTTCCTGATTTGTGCACCCTTCGCCTTGTTAGCATATAGTGTGTGGATGATTTGTCAAAATGCCATAGTGTTACACATTTTGCTTACCACACATTCTGCTTTGATAAAATCCCTGTATTGGATTGAACAAAGTAAATTTCTTATGCTTCCAAAATAATTATTGATGTACCATTTCGGTGGAAGTAGGCATTGCACATTCTGGTTACTACATAATTTTTTTATAATTATTTGAGATATACCTCAAGATGTAAAATCAGTTAAAGTTCTGTAAAGATTAATTAGTTACTAATTGATCCTATTTATAAATATGCACACAACCATGGTAATAAAGCATACATTAGAAATCAAAAAACTAGTTTGAAAAATACTAGTGTAGCAAGTTTAGAAATATGTCAGAAAGTTCAAATTGGCATATTTTTGACATCAAGAATACTGTTAACCTCCAGAGAAACTGCTAAAATTCTATTTAAAATACTTCTATAGCCATTATAATTGAAACCAAAGTGATTATGAGCCAACCAAAAACATACTTTAAAACATATTTAAGAACCATTGTAATGTTTCTATTAGCAATAATAATAAAAAAATCTTGGAAATCCTTCAAAACACAGTTAAATACATTCCCACTATAAGTAGAAGTAGACCAACAAAACTAGCTATTATCAAGTCAAAATAAGATGTAAATGAATTTTAGGCGATTAGCAATAGATTTCCAGCTCCTATTCACAAATCAAGATTTGCAGAAGATTGTATACCATAAATTTATGAATTTATGGCTGCCTATTCTCCTTGGATTTCTCTTGTAAGCTTAGTTAAACATACTCAAAATTCAAGATCATTAATACAAGAGAATCGGTGTCCCACCATGGTTGTCATTTTATAGGAAGAATTTTGAGCATAATATATATTTCTATAAAATTCAAAACCCAAAAATAAAACTACCTATTAGGAAGAATTATGGAAACAAATCAGAATGATAGGATAAATCTTACCAATCCTTGCTTCAACTAGCCTCCTTCTAGGATGTTCAAATGGATGGCTAATTGCATGTAGACTCAGATTTTGACATTATGATGCCATGATTATGATTGTGGCTACTAGATTTATGGACATGGATTTGTTATGAATTTATAAGTTGGTTTCCATGGAGAAGGAGTGGATTTAAATTGCTTTTGGAGGGAGGGATAAACGGATGAGATTCAAAGTTGAATGAGGGAGATCAATGGATGATAATTAAAAGGAATTTAAAATTCCTTGGAAGCTTCTAGATTTAAAGGCTTCTAGAGAGGAGTGAGAATAGAGAAGGTTCTAGATTTAGGGGGTTTTAGAATCCTTCTTAGGGATTAATGATGATTAGATAGGGATTAAGTGTGTGATTAGGGACAAGGGGTATAGGAGATCCTATGAATAGGTTAGTGTAGGTGAGTAGTGTTGGAGACGTAGGCTGTGCCCTAGCTAAAAGTAGAAGTGTTCAAGTCCTACTCTCAAACCTAGTCCAACATGGGAATGACCTTAGGTTGTGGGTTACTTAAACTTGGGTCAGACCTCTAGGGTTTTTAATGAGATTAGCTCCTCAGATTATTTGTTATAGTGTTCAACTACAACCTAAATAGGTTGGGATGAAAAGAGAGAAGGAGTTACATGAATTTAAACCTACTCTAAGTGTGGTGATGTGCCATGAGTTCATTATATCCATCCATAAGTTTGAACTCTCAGCATACTAATAGACTATGAATAGATCTAACATAATGCCTACAATGATTTCCAAGCAAAAGTGATTCACATAGAGTTCAATTTGATTGAATTAAGCTAAAGGGAAATGAGGGTAAGGACACTTACAATCAAAAATCCATTGTATACCTAAGACATTGACATTATGACACACTAGATGACCTACAAGGAAATTTTGTTAGCACTTAGGTTGAACTTGAACCTGCAAAGGGAAGATTAAACCACTTTTGCATATCAAACAAATATAAAACACTAAGTACAAATTGGTAAACAATTGAAAATGTTCTATTCATTAAACCAAGAGGTGCATAAGTACAAATTGTGGTAGAATATCCTCATACCAACCCTGAGGGATCAAAATCAAGAGCTCAAAGCTTGAATTTATAACAGAATGGGATGAGAGAGAGGGGAAGGGACATGTGAGAGAGTGGAGAAGTGGTCATAATGATCAAGTCTAAGATTACCCTAGAAGTAGTCACAATAGCTGCTTCAAACTTCATCGATCCCTTCCCTACATTAATGCCACTGTGACTTTGTTGACGCGGAAGAGTGGAGAAAAGGTCATAGAGGCAATTTTTTTTGCTATGAGCAATCATAGATGGCCACTTGAATCTCCTTAGGTTCCTCATTGCATTAATGCTCTTTATAGACCCTTAACTAATCTAATTCTATTAAAGAACACACTCTATGTTTCATGCCAAGAGCTTGACCACATTACACTATCAGTTTTGGACACTTGTCATCATCTCGTGCCATTTTGAGATTTGATCAAATCTACACCATTGATCTCTTTAGGAGTCTATTAGTTTTGAACTTCATCATCTATCTTCAATCTTTGATCTACCTTCAAGATTGTGCCACTTGGCATCCCCATATTGGTCTTTTATTTTGGCCTTTAAGAATGTGACACTTGTTAGTCTCGCATGCTTCTTGTGGACCCTGCTATCAGCTCCATTTGCTTCCACACTTGCACTATGTAGTGGCCTCACATTTGATCTGAGTTCATTGAATTCTTCACCTTACGCTTATCATCAATCTTCCTTTACATGGTTCAAATGCATACCATTGATTTATCTAGTAGTTACAATGGTCATGACATTTGATAACTTTTCATTAGCTTTCAAGATTCGTTGACCTATTAACTTCTCACTCGTTATCGATCTACTTTGGTATGATTAAAGGCACTCCATTGATCTATTTGGGCCCATTAGCCTTGTCAATCAATATGCACTATCAAATCTTCATTTAGACACTTGAGATATTGACACTTATTAGCTCTATGTTCATCTTTTGGAACTTTTGAACCGAAATGACTATTTTAGAAAGTGTAAACATGATGTCTCCATGCACATTTCACTCTGCAAGTCTAACTTTAAAGGCTTATATCTTGAGATAGTGAGCTCATCAAGATACCAAATTTAAAGAGGATGATCTTGGCACTAAATCTAAAAGCATCATTTCCATGTGATCCTTTGGGATTGAGAGGCTTCTTGAGCATACTTATAAAATGCACAAGCAAACTAGTCTAATTGTTTCTCTATAATGTGTGATGACGGTATGGTTCTTTTAGACTTGTGCTTGAACTATCATTTGAATCTTCAAGGCTTGAATGAAATTATGAGACTTGTGCAAACCTGCTTCATGTTCATGAATGCTATGCTCACCACGGAAACCTACTTTCTCAAATTTTGACAAACTAGACTTTAAGTTTACTTAAAGTGTTACAAAACCTTTGCAAGTTATATGTGATATTTGGACCACTCATTCCATCCAAAACTCTATTCATCTCATCCATCCAGGCAAAACCTTGGCATGTAAGCCAAAATGGCCAACATTTATGGTGACTCATAGGGCATGCTTGCTATGCTTAAGAACCCAAACAATTTATCTTGACTGATCCATTAGGCATGGAGTCTCCTCTCTTTGTTCAACAATTTGATCTGAATCTAAAACTAATTGCCCCTCTAGATAATTCCTCGTAAAGAAACAAGGACCAAAAGAAACAAAACAAAACAAAATAAAGTGCCCAACACACTTGTTGAAGGGAAATACAAAATAGAAGGGAAACTAACCTAAACAAAGCAAGGACAATAAACAAATGTTCTAAGATAGCACTTAGAGGAAATTAATAAAAACTAACCTAATATACATAACTTAAATCTACATATACCTTTCCTCCTAGATCAAAAAAAAAGTTTGAAAACCCTCCTACATCATGGGATGAGGGATTGAATGAGGCATTTAGCCTTTTGACCCTTGGCCTTGATGCTTCCTTCTTTATGGTATCTGCCAACTTCATTGGCATGATATTCAGTAAGAACAAACTAGATCAAACTAGGTCAGCTATGAAAACAAACTTGTATTGCATCCAAACAATCTCAACTTTCTCATATGGCTCCTTAACTACAACCTCCAATGATGGTTTCTCAAGACATACCTTATTGATTTCCATGGTGCCCTCAATAAGACTAAGCTTCTTCTAAGTTGTAAGTTATTCAAGCTCAATTAGGAGATCTACATATTCTGCCCAATTTTTGTCATTGTCTTCGATGGAAAACCTCTTTGCTACCTTCTCAAGTACTTGACCCTTAATCTTCAAGCTTGAATATATGGCAACCTTCTCATCCTTGCTTTCCCCTATGACAAAATGTATTTAATGTTTGAAAACATCAAGCTTCACTTCGCCATGTCTTAACATCCCTAAAAAGGCTTCAACCTCAGATAGATATCTTGACTATCCTTGAGGAACCTTAACTTCTACCTTGGCCTCATCCTCTATGTTTTCAACTTCTTGGGCAGAAATTACATCAAAATCCTTCAAGACTATAGGCTCATGATCAATAGAAAGCCATTCACCTTCATGTTCCAATTTGTCAAATTCTTTGCATGTGGCATCAAACCTTTTACATAAGCCATACTCCTCATGAATGTCACCTTTAAGAGATTTATCATCATGGACAATATGTACAAGGTCTTTAACAAGTATGTCCTCTTTCACATTAGATTTTGCACTGATAGCTGTAGTAGGATATTCAATGTGTTTCTCTTTATTCAAGAAGGCAGAGTTGTACTTATGTTCACTAAGGGGGGTCCCTATGTTGATTTATTCTACATAGTCACTCATGACATCATCTTGATCAGTTATAACTTGAGTTATTTCCTCCTCACTTTATTCTCTCAAAATGTGCTCCTTCCCAAGAAAGGGTGGGGTGGAAGGTTGATGGATAGGCTCATGGATTTTAGGTAAGGATAAGATGTGATGGGGGGATTATAAGTTGGAGATGGAGTATGAGGTATGATGGATGGTTCACGGATGGGTCTGGGAATGGAGGGAACATTTTTTCAACTTGAAACCGTGGGAATGGTTGACTCTTGAAGAAACTTTTGTAGGGAAAGCAAGTTGAGTTGGGCAATGGAAGGAGCACCTTCTTCCAACAGAACTTCAATTTCCTCATAGCCTTCTTGAGACTCTTCAACAGTTGAAAACCACCCTTCAACCTTCACAATTGAAATCTCCCTCTTATTTTGAGAACATCTTTGGATAGACCTCCAAGATGGAAAAGCTAGAGGTTCTTATCTAACCTTTTGATTTTGGTTTTCCTCCTCCTTCCTTGTCTTTAGCTCTAACTCTTTCATTTACCTATCTATATTCTCTTGAATAGATTTTATTTAAGGTGGTTAGTGGCTTCATGAAGATAAGGAACACAAGAGGGCTAGCATGAGATACAAGAGGATTATTGAGGAGGGATGAGAGATAATTGCATAGGTTTAGATTATTATTTTACTTGGGCTCCCCATTCGAGATTTGTCTCACCTTGCCCACTTCATGACTTCACCACTTGATTCAATCTTGGAAAATTGAAGGAATTCATAAGGGATTCTTGAGGAAGATAAGTGGAATCTTGGATCTCAATAGCAGGATGTTCAACAATAGCCTCTTTCTTTCTTTGATAGCTCTCTTAGATTGAATTCCAAGAAGGGACGGTCTGAGGAACACATGAAGAACTTGGAACAATCAAAGGGTCACTTGGAATGGTTTCTTGGGGAAGAATGGGTGGCATATATGAGGGTTGAGGTGGTGTATATGAAGACACATAAGGTTGATGGAGTTGAACCTATTTTTCTTCAAGGCCTTTTATCCTATCCTCGATGTTTTGAGTGTAACCACCTACATCCATCATCTCACCTATCAAAACGTTTCCAATTTACTCTTTCAAAAGGTGCACATTATTATTTCACTAGATGCAATGACTCCTTCACACAATTAATTAGGTGAGTAGGGACATCTTGTCCATGATACCTTCATGAGTATAATTCTAGTGCATGATTTTCAAGGCTTACTAAAGTTTTTTTAGGTGTTGATATGGATTAGGTAGCTATAAAATGGTCATGATTAAGTTGGTTAGATGAGTAGGATGGCTCATGATAGGGCTGGTAAGGGGTAATATTATGATGGGCAAACTATTCATAAGGAGGATAAGGGAAATACTCCTGCATGTATGACTGATATAGGTCTTCATACTAATAGTGAAGATCATAGTGTGGTTGATTATGCTTCTCACGAAGGCTGATACAGATAATGGTAGGGTTGATAGGGGTCATGAGGATAATAATAGGATGTATATGGATCATCTTGAAACTACTGATGAGGAGAGGAAAGATATAAATTTTCTCTATAGGATGCCATAGCTTAGAAAACATGAAGATAATTGAAACCATAAACAATAATATGACTCTTACCTTGAAATAAGGACCAAGGAGTACTTGAAACTGCTTTTGAAGATGAATGTGCTATAAACTTGCTTCAATAGATGAAATTATGTCCCATCGATTGTGTCAGAACTATTGGAGACTTAGGCTACACCTTAGTTGAAAGTACAAGTGTCCAATTCCTACTCTTAAACCTAGTCCAACATAGGAATGACCCTAGGCTATGGGTTTCCTAAACTTGGACTAGACCTCTAGGGTTTTTAATGAGGCTAGTTCCTCATATTATTTGTTATAGTGCTCACATGTGAACTAAATAGGTTGGGATGAAAAGAAAGGAGATGCATGAATGAAAACTTACTCTAAGTGTGGTGATGCACCATGAATTCATTATATCCACTCATAAGCTTGAAATCTCAATACACTAATAGACTATGAATTGAGCTAACACAATACCTACAATGATTTCCAAGAAAAAGTGCTTCACATAGAGGTCAGTTTGTTTGACTTAGGCTAGAGGGCAATGAGGGTAAGGCCTGCTTGAAGGTAGTTACAGTCAACAATCCACTCTATACTTGAGACATCTACGTTATGACATACTAGATGACCTACAAGGAAAGTTTGTTAGCACTTAGGTTGAACTCAGACTTGCAAAGGGAAGATTAAATCATTTTTACATATCAAACAAATACAAAACATTAAGTACAAATTGGTAAACAACTAAAAATGTTCTATTCATTAATCTAAGAGGTGCATAAGTACAAATTCTATAAGATTATCCTCATACCAACCTCAAAGGATCAAAATCAAGATATCAAAGCTTGAATTTATAATAGAATGGGATGAGAGAGAGGAGAAGGGATGCATGGGAGAGTGGAGAATGGGTCATAATGATAAAGGTTGAGATTACCCTCAAATACATCATAACATTCACTTAAAACTTCATCAATCCCTTCCTTGTATTAATGCCACTATGACTCTTTTGACATGCAAGAGTGGAGAAAAGGTCATGGAAGCCAAAATTTTTGATGTGAACAATCATATATGGTTGCCTGAATCTCCTTGAGATCCTCATTTCATTAATGTTATTTGTAGACCCTTCACTGATTTAATTCCATCAAAGAACACACTCTGTGGTTCATGTAAAGAGCTTGACCACACTATAATGTTAGTTTTAGACATGTGTCATCATCTCATGCCATTTGGATATTTGATCAAATCTAATTCATTGATCTCCTCAGGAGTCTACTGGCTTGGACCTTCATCATCAATGGTTGATATGTGATATACCTTCAAGATTGTACCATTTAGTAACCTTGCATTGGTCTTTAATTTGGACCATTGATAATATGACACTTATTGGTCTTATGTGCTTCCTGTGGACCCTACTGTTAGCTCCATATAATTTCATGCTTGTGTCACATGGTGGCCTCACATTTGATATAAGCTCACTGACTTCTTGACCTTACACACATCATCGATCTTCATTTACATGGCTCAAATGTGTACCATTGATTTATTTGGTAGTTACCACAATCATGGTATTTGGTATCTTCTCATTAGCTTTCAAGATTTGCTAACCCACTAACTTCTCACTTACCATTGATCTGCTTTGGTATGATTAAACTCACTCCATTGATCTATTTGGGCCCACTAGCCTTATTATTCGATGCATGTCATTAGATACTCATCTAAGCACTAGAGATATTGACACTTGTCAGCTCCACATTCATCTTTGAGAACTTTTGAATTTAAATGACTATTTTATGTAGCTTAAAATTGATGTCTGTGCGCACATTTCACTTTTCAAGTCTAATTTTAAAGGCTTATATCTTGAGATAGCAAGCTCATCAATATACCAAATTTGTAGAGGATGATCTTGGCACTAAATTCATCATGTTGACATGATCCTTTGGGCTTGAGAGGCTTCTTGAGCATACTTATAAAATGCACAATCAAACTAGTCTGTTTGTTTCTTTGTGACATGTGATGATGGTCTGGTTCTTCTAGACTTGTGTTTGAACTATCGTTTGAATCTCCAAGGCTTGAATGAACTTCTGAGGCTTGTGTAAACCTAATTCATGTTATTGAATGCTATGATCACCATGAAAACCTACTTTCTCAAATTTTGACAAACTACACTTTAAGTTTACTGAAAGTGTTTCAAAATCTTTGCAAGATGTATGTGATATTTGGACCACTCATTCGATTTAGAACTCTATTTAGCTCATCCATCCAAGAAAAAGCTTGACATGTGGGCCAAAATGGCCAACAAGTAGGTGGGCCATTGGAAATTTAAAATTATCAAATAATAGATAAGTGAGGGTTAGATTAAGATAATGGGGATTTAGGATAATTAATGAAGTGGGATAATACTATAGTTAGTAGATGAAGAAATATTAATGGGAGACATTAGATAAATGACCAAGAAGGGGGATATATTAGTGGAATAAATTAGATTAGGTAGAATTAGTGTCGACTAATAAGAATATTAGTGATAATAATGTAGGCAAACAAATTTAGATCACACATTAGGAGAACATAATAGCCATAGATAATATCAAGAGCACTTTTAGGGATCGAGTGATCAAATTCTCACTAGGAGATGAATTCTATGATTAGGTCAAGAAAAATTTATTTGAGAATGCTCAAAATCTTAATTATAAAAGATTCAAATTAGAGAATGATGGTCTATTGTGATATAATGGAAGGATGTATGTACAAGATCAAGAGAATATGAGGAACACATTGCTAAAGTACTACACAATTCCCCATATTTAGGACATCCAGGAGTAACCAAGCTCATAGTAGAGCTTAGACCATTTTATTTTTGGAAGGGAATCAAGAAAGATGCAGTGAAATTTGTGTCACATTATTTATAATGTTCGTGAACGAAATATGAGCATGTGTATCTACCTAGATTATTATATCCACATGACATACCGGAATGGAAGTGGTAGGTGATCAACATGGACTTTGTACAAGGGTTACCATTGTCATGAAATAGGCATGACATGATCTTGGTAGTAGTTGATAAACTAACCAAGGCAGCTCATTCTATATTAATAAATTTGACACATTATGCACCTACTCTCGTGAAGAGGTTCATAAAGGAAGTGTATCAATTGCATGGATATATATAGAATGTCATTTTGGATTATGATATGAAGATGAATTCTATATTTTGGGTGACTTTAAATTTAGTTTTGGGTATGCAACTAAACTTCAGCACTACATATCACCCAGAGACTAATGGTCAAACTAAACAAGTTAATTAGGTGTTAGAGGATATTCTTCATATGTATTGCATGGATCAATAGTACAAGTGGGAAGATTATCTTTTGTTGGTTGAGTTTACTTATAATAACTCATACCAATCAGCTTTGAAGATGACATCATTTGAAGCATTATATGGAATAAGGTGCAGGATACCAATCAGTGGGGATAGGTTGGAAGATAGGGTAGTCTTTGGACCTAAGATGCTTTCAAAAATGGACGATCAAATTAGAAAAATCAGGTAGAGATAGGTTGAGGCTAATGATAGGCAAAAGAGTTACACTGATCTAAAGAGAATAAATAGACAATTTTTAGTAGGTGATGAAGTATTCTTGCATTTTAAGCCATAAAAGAGCTCGATTAAATTTGAGAATTTAACAAAACTTTCACTGAGATATGTGGGACCCTTCAATGTTTTATAAGTGGTTGAACATATAGCATATAGGCTTGCATTTCAACTAGCCTTATCTCTATTTCATAATGTTTTCCATGTTTCTTATCTTAAAAAGTATATAGTTGATCTGTCACGTATATTATATTGGAATGCTTTGTAGGTTCTAGATCCTGAGGTGGTCATGGTAGAATCAATTATAGAAAATGACACTCACAAAAATCATTTGCGTAATAGATAGATGTCATAGTTCAAGGTCTTGTGGGACCAATACTCTAAGGATAGTGCTACTTAGGAGGACTATGATGAGTTCTATAGGTAATTTACACATTTATTTGCTTAATTTGATGCTTCATATTATGTTATTTCTCTACTGAATAATATTTTTTGGTTCATAACTAATGTTTGAATAAGTTTCATCGAGACGATGACCAATTTTAGGGGGAAAGATGTTACATCCTCATTTCTCACAAAGTAATTTTACTTGATTATCCATAGATTTTTATGGTTGAAAATATGATTAGATTATTATTATACTAAGTTGTAAATCATATGCTATTATGAGATAGACATATGATTCTTTGATTTCATGATTGCATTTCTATGAGTTAGTTGTATTGCATATTCTTTACTTTATGATCATGTTGATTTATTATTATAATAATATTTTATGATAAATGTCACGATGTTATGGACTAACTACCTTCTTATCATGAGTTTGATACAGGAAAGATTCATCCCTCAAAGCATGACAGAGGAAGAGCATCATCGGAGAGGGTGGCATAGATGGAAGTGTTGACGATGACAGAGAAACCATCTAAAACCCATGCACACACCATGTTAGATAACACTCACTTTATGTATATTTAAAATTATTAGCATTAGTACATTTCTGATGTTGTTTGCATTTGGATAATTATTTATGTATGTTAGTTGTGTGTTATCTCAGTTTAATGCTTATATGGAATTAATCTCGTGTAATTGCATTTTGGTATGATATGTTTATATCATGTTATTGTATTCATGATCATTAATGTTTTTATGAGAACATAAATTTACATGAATAAGTATTTGGTACTACCGTATGTAGACTAACCCTCATGATTTTAAAATGTTTTAGAACATTGGCTAGTTATATGTATGATATTAGATAATATCATCATACGGCTTATACACCTTAAAATATATAAAGATAACAAAAGGACATAGATAATATATTTAACATAATAATAAACAATGATTACGTTGCTATAATTTGGATTTGTATAATAGTGTGTGATTTACCATTTTTTATAACATAATGTAAATAATTTTATTATTAAGTCATTAGAAAATTATATAAATAGGAAAAATGTCATATAGGGAGTAAAATAAATAAAACAATTATATTTTATTATACTTGGAAAATAAAATGAATAAAACAAAAAGAAAAACAAATAAAGTAATGATTATGGAAAGAACGGAATAGCTTTTGCATTGCAAGGAAAAAGAAAATAAAAGCTTGGCGGATTATAAAGTTGGGATAAAAATAGAAAATGGGATCTTTAAAGAAAATAAAAAAAGTCATTTAATAAGAAAAAGAAAGGGGCGTGACATAGGGAGGATAAGATGAGAAGTGGAGAGGAGAAGCAACAACGTGAAGAAGAGAGAAGGAGATAACACAAGTGGATAAGAAAGGAGCCGAGAGAAGGGAGAAGAGATGGAAGTAGAGCAGAAGGAAGAAAGGTGTAGACAATTTGGTTTTAGTTGGACGTTATCAAGAGGTTAGTAATGTTATTTATTCTGACTCAAAAAAAATTATGTATATTCTTGTTTTGTAAACTTTAAATATATATCTATGTATGACACATCTTTGTGTTACAAATTATGGTTTTATATATATATATATATATATATATTTATGGTAAAATTATTCAACCATCCAGTCAAATCCAACGTCATATTTATTAAACTAAACATAATACCTGTTTACTATATATATAATATATAGTAAACAGGTATTATGTTTAGTTTAATAAATATGACGTTGGATTTGATTGGATGGTTGAATAATTTTACCATAAATTTTGTATACTAATAACTCTCCACTCGATACATTATGCCCCACTCCAAGACCATTACCATATGATATAGATCCTAGACATTTCTACTTTTAGCATGATGGGCTGGTCTTACATTGTGAAAAGACAAGTAATTATTTGCATGAAGAGTCCAAACCTCTCAGAAGAGATAATGTTGGATGTGGAAAAACTTTAACTAGACAATAGAAAAGGAATGGAGTTGATTGTGAAAAAAAAGCCAAGGCTATTGTACATAAATGTTAGAGAAGTGATAATCATCAAAAACAATGCCAAGCATTGAATCTGAAATAGCTTTCATAGAAGAGGAATACATTTTGTCCCACTTGTTTTGATGAGTATAGTGTTGAAAACCTTAAAATTTCTACACAATGCGGTCATAATTTTTATCTTGGTTGTATTTATGAGCAGATGGAATGGAGTGATAACTACCCAGTCTGTGGAAAGGTATTTTATTGATTTATTTCCATATTGGAGCCTTTTGTGTGTAGAAGTTGTAATATTTTAACACAATTTTACTATTAGCTATTAGTTGAAATAAGTATTTGAGCATGAAAAATCATGATCTGAACTACAGTGGGATTGTTTTATGATGAAACTTTCCATTTTTACTTTTCATATATGCACTACCTTATCATCTAACATAAACGTGCCAAGGATTCCTTGTAGCATTTGGTGATATGTAATATGCCACCCAATTTTGATCTTAGCTTGTATAGAAATTTGTGCTATTAGACGAGTATATACCTCAAATATTTTCATTAACTTTTCAAAAAAATAATGTTAACATTGAATTGAATTATATGGGATTATTAAATACAAGTTATATAACCATAGGGGGTTATTAGGTTAAAGTCTTTAACTCTTTGTAATAACTGACAACGTATTTTAATGTGCAAGAGTTTTATGTAAAACAAGTCAACATGGTCAAACTTATAATCATATTTATATAGGATAATATGCATAGACTGTTATAATAAACTATGTGAGTGTTTGAATGTTATAACTAGTTGGTGATTTGATATGGGTATAAATAGTCTATTGACTACAATAAACTATTCATTAATATTTTTGGAGTATTAATATCTCATAATTGATCATCAATATATTATGTGTATAAGAAAGTTAAATGATTGTTAAAATTTTATGAAGTCCCTTATTATAATTGTAAATGATTATTGACATTATATACATTATTTATATATTGTTAAGTACTTATATATGGTACATATCAAGAATATATTTAGTATGAACAAGTGCTCATATAAATGAAAAATATCGGTATGAGGACTTAGATACTCATATGTATATACAACATATAAAGGCATATTGTTAAAATCTTATATATTATTTATATATTGTTAAAATCTTATGAAGTCCCTTATTAGATTGTAGTCTACTAAAAATATAATAATTTGTTTAAATGAAAGATTATGTTTTCGTGAGAATTATGACTTTCCTTATTTTGATTGATTGTTTAAAATTGAGTAATATGTACATAAAATGATGGACTGTGATACTAGTTTTTATCATATAATTTATTATATTTGAATCTACTTACATAAATTAGAATATGCAGTCTAAATATAGATTATACCCAGTTGGTATGAACTATACTAGTGATACTTATTATTTATGTGATAAATAATATATTATAGATTAATTCATACATTTGATAGACTAAATATATGTATTTTGATTATTTCTATGTTTAATATGTTTTATGTTTGCTAGTAGGAAGTAATATGTATGAATTTGTTGGTTATATTCATGTTACCTAAATCTTGTATTGTTGGTACTAAGTAGTGAGACAGACTTCATTAGCTTACTAACATCACCAATTTCAAATGAAGGTAATTCGATCAAGTGGTGTGTATGAGTTTCACTAATCTTAGAGATCAATAACTATTGAAAACTTTGACCAAAGTAATGTTAGTTAGGCATTGCCATTTCATATGTATGATTTATATATTTGTGTGATATCATGTTAGAATGTATTTATATATGGTACACTTCATGTTCTTAGAAATCATACAACATATGGGTACTAGCTTGTCTTTCTGGATTCTCGCACAATCACAATCTACTCATTTGTGAAGGTAGGACCATTCCTTAATGGGGGATTGTGTGTGGGATTGATAGTTCATGGTTGGTGTGTAAAATTATTTGGATAATGCTCTTCCTCCCCATAATAGTACTTATTGGAGACTACACTTGAGATTGCCATGGATAATGGAGTTTGAGAACTCATGCTCCATAGAGTCTTGTATCTTGTATCTTGTATCTTGTATTATATTTATTATCATTTAAATATTATCCCTAATGAGATGTAATTATTTACTCAATTTACATTGACAGTAGTGTTGTATGCTTGTACCAGTCATGGCTAGACATTTGTAATTACTTTTTATATTCAGTTATGTGTTGTTTCATATGATGATAGTGATCTATAATAGGTATATTTTACATGCTTATTTTATAGGTAACTTAATTATAGATTTTTATTTGGATCACTTATTATATTCTCATGGTAAAGTCTAATAAAAGAATATGTTGATTAAATTTTTAAAAAAATCATGTTTTTCTAAGTAGATCCTAGTGGAGATGTTACACTTATTAAAATTATTGTGGTAGTCTCATGAGACACCATTAATATTATAAGATAATACTTATTATTTGTCTACCAATTTAATAGCTATCAATATGGAAAATGGACATGGATTTATAATATGGAGATGGCTTTTCATTGAAAATATCAATGATAAGAAACAATATTGAAAGTAATGTGTCATCACTCACTATTATTAGTTGCATGTGTATCAAGTCTTTCCATTTCTAGAAAAAGTGAACACATGAAAAAAGGGTATGTCTTATAATGGTGATAAATCCACTTTTACAAATACTCTGTGAAATATATAACATAAATTACACAGCTCCTAAATTTGGTCATCTTCTTAAAATGACCTTAAGCAAACATCACATATAATATCCTCCTCTATCTCAATAAACCAATCTCTAAAATATATTTATCTCAAAATAGGCAACATATATTTCATCATATGGGAAATGGTAAGCATGATTATTTGGGAGGATTGTTTTGAAGATGTGTTGGTGGGTTGCATGTCAACCAGACCAAGGAGGGAAAGAAGTCATTTTTTTTTACATTTCTGAAAATAGATCAATGTAAATACTACCTTGAGTAGATATCTTGGGATAATGATATCATCCAAATGTATTAAATATCCCATGATGTAACAAAAATTCTCTTAAATCTAAATTTTTTGTTGAACTAAAGTATAAAGTAGAATGAAGTGTGTGGATATGAAGAGACAATAGATAAGTGATTCTATTGAATGATAAAATGTGATGTGATTAGGATAATCAAATTCGAGGTAAATGATGGTGAGAGGTATCGATGTAAACCAATTATTTTGGCAACATAACGAAGACATATCATCACTTTCGTCGAGGATTTGAAGCCACTAAATGACCTTTTATAACTTTCATCATAGGGAAACAAAGTGATATAAAAATTTTGTGGATGTTATGTAACTTATGTTATGCTCTTATAATTCACCTATAAGATATTAATTTTAGATCTTATAGGTGCCTCGTGCCCATTATATATATATATATATAGTAAGATAACAATTTTAGCTCTTACAAGTGCCATGTGCCCATTTTAGCACTTGTAAGAGCTAAAATTTATATGAGAGAGAGAGAGAGAGAGAGAGAGAGAGAGAGAGAGAGAGAGAGAGAGAGAGAGAGAGAGAGAGAGAGAGAGAGAGAGAGAGAGAGAGAGAGAGAGAGAGAGAGAGAGAGAGAGATCATGTGTGCATGTATGTACATGCGCATCTATATGTATGTATATGTAAATACATATACATATGCATAGATACACAAAAATCTTCTTAATAACAAAATATTAACCTTTTGCCAAATGTTATGCAAAGAAACATTGTTTAAATAATAATAAATATATATATCATATTTTTCAGAGTTTACTCTCCTTTCAATTTTAAATCTTACAAGTGCCTCGTGCCCATTTTAGCACTTGTAATAGCTAAAATTTAAACACACATGCACATGCATGTGTGTATATGTATATGTATGTATACATGCACACACCCACACACATATGTATATGGGTATATGTATATATACACACACATAAATATGTGTGTGTATATACATGTATGTATCAATGTATGTATACATATGTGTGTGTACATACATACATACATACATATATGCATACATGTATGCATATATATAAACACACACACATAAATAACTCTTCTTAATAATAAAGTGTTAGAGTTTTTCCCAATTTTATGCAAAGAAACATTGTTTAAATTATATATATATATATATATATATATATATATATATATATATATATATATATTTCGAGGTTTACTCTCCTTTTCCATTGCTATCAAAATGTAAGATATGAATTCTAGATCTCATAAGTTTAGCTCAACTTCTAGTATCTCTTCCTTACTTCAGAACATACATTTTGTATTTGAAAATTACATATCAACCATGCTTTTTCTTTTTAATGTAATACTATAAATTCAATACTAAAAACACATTTTAAATCAATAGGTGTAATGCAAGACTACATAATTCTTTCAATAAAATATAAAACACAATTATTTTGCAAAACTATATTAAACATAAGGTTAAAATATAACAAGGGATAGGTACAATAAGTGGTGAAACCTATCTTGGCACCCATGTGGCACCTAAATGGTGCCATGCCGACACCTAACTCAAAGTGTTTATTGTTATCTACTAGACTTGTAGCCTTGTGAAGGTAGTTTCAAGCATTCACAATCTAAAGTAACATGAAGACAATCTTAGGATGTAGGTGTCCCAATAGATGGATTAAATATCTATATTTTAATGGCTATCTCCCCTTGATGTATTAGTTATAATCTCTACTCTACACCACTAACTTGTCAAAGAAAAGGGAAGAATATAAACTAAAAACAAACCTATCGAAGTCAGGTGATACCCTAAAATGTGTCCTTCACTTGTCTAATATGCAATAATAATGATTAATAGAGACATGGACCTAAATGAACTTCTCAAATGAAATTATCTAAACATCAATGTTTCACACAGAGGCTTAGCTTAATGAATGATCTATGGAAGTTGATCAATAGGTCTCTCAAAGACACTAAGGAAAGATTACACTTGCCATGCATACAAGATTATTCAAGCACACTATGAAACCTATAAGGATAAACTAAAACCTAAAAATAGGTAAAGGGGAGAGGAAAAAATGAAAGGAAGCATTCACTATCATTGTCATTCATCAACTAACCATGAATATACACTAGTCACAAGCTTTGAGGATGTATGAATTCAATATTATTCATTATAAAGAGGCATGTACAAGTGTTTTTATGAGCATGTAATTTCCAAAACTTAGATTAAGGATCCTTTAAAATTCCAAAAATAGGCTTACATATAGAGAAATTGAGAAAGGAGAGAGAAAAAGACAAGGTAGCCCAAAACTAGGGGTGACTCATCCAATTGGTCTTCCTTCAAATCCAACATAGTATTTGCTATATTATCTCTCATAAAACCTTTGAAAAATGGTGTAGGGGTAAAGTAGGACTTATATTAAAGGTTTTAATAATTCATGACATTGATTTGTAATGTTTGACCAATACAAGTGCCTACATTCTTGCTTGCACACCCTATATATTTGGTGAAGAAGCCACCTCCTTGAAAATATGTCTTAAAGGATTAGTCAAGTCTTCATTAATATCTCTATTCAAACCTTCTACAATTATTTATGAGGTCTCTCCATATTTATTGGGTTGTTAGAAGACTCCATGAGCTTGTTTGACTTTGTCTCTTTGACTAGGCATAGGAAGGAAAGAAGGTCTTATTAGGAGTGTTGGAGACCTTTTCAACCTTTGAATCCTTATTCAAATGGATCTCTAACTTATTATTGATTTATTAGGCTTATTATGGAAATATCAACATCAATAAATCCTTTTGAAAAACTTCTATGCATCAATTTAGTGATTTAATCACTTGACCCTTTCTTAAGCAAAGAGGTGTAGGAGAGAGAAAATTGGTTTTTGCATTGAATCAGGAAAATTTCTTCCATGGATGGATTTTCAACATGAATTCAAATTTTAAACAAGGTAATTAGAGCCATCAGACCCTCCAAAAGATGCCATTTTGTTCCATTTGTTGCTTTTTCACCCATTTCTTGTAGCCATAAAAACTAGTAAAGGTCTTTGTCTAGAAGAATGTACATATCACCTTGCTAAAATGAACATATTTTTAATTACCCTCTATCTCCTTACAGATTCATACCAAATTTAGGATCCAAATCTAAGGGGAAGTATCCATTTTCTATCATTTCTCTCTCTAATTAGGCCTTCAAGGCCTAGAAAGAGAGATTTGGCCTAAATGGACACCCAAATGTGTGAAACATCCCAAAAGTGTTTCATTCAACTTACCTGGCCTAAGACCATCCCACATTCCAATTTTAAAGTTTTGGGCCCTTGTGTAAATGGGCAAACCATGAAATGACCATTAACAAGCCTATATGCTTTTATGTGCTTAAGGGGTTGTTTGAGATGTTTTTCATTAAAATTTCAGGTTTTTATGCTTAAATGTGAATTTATGAGACCTTTATAACCCTTTCAAAACTCATCCCTTGATATTGAAGTCTCTTATTGCACTCTCAGGCCTTCACCATTGATTTTTAGCTTGCAAAACTGAGTTCTCTCAACTTTTGATTAGTGGCCAACTTGTAAGAGTGGTGTAACAACTTGGGAGACCTGTAAAAGAGTTTGAATGATTATGGAACCTTTTTCAAGTCCCAATAAGCCTTTACAAATGGTTTAGAAGTCATTCCACTACCTATACCCTCACAAACAAGCTTAACACTACTTAATTTTCCATGTACCATATGGTACTATACCTATAAATGTGAACAAACACTTGAAAGTTAATTTCATTTTTAATATCAATAGGATCATTTTAAATTCAAACTATTATATTTTAAGGTATAATGAATCGTATCTTCTCCATCAAGTCAGTTGTAGGGTTTATAGGGGTTGATGTTCTTAACAATGATTCATAAAGGACACGAGTCCATTCTAAAAAACAATGCCCATATTTTTCAGTAAGGGGAACCCTCTAACATCCCTTATGGGCTCTATTTCCTGCATCTCCTCATGAAATTTATGAGAAAACAAAATGGCCTCCTTGAGTTCTTTCTCAAGTAAAACATGGTTATTTACCCTCTAATTGATTCTTCATGAAGTTATAGGACCAAATGGCTAAACCAATGTCATATATTTGAAACATTGGGCCCCCTCCAACACCTCAAGTAACCTTAGCATACCATACATTTCTTGAAACAAGTTCTAAGCTATGTAAATTTGCCTCCTGGGTTGGTGACTGTGTGTGAAAAGGATGAGAAAGACCATTTTGGGTCTTAAGACATCAAAGCTTATTTTAACAGGAAAAAAAATTCTTAACAAACTTTCAATGATTCATGAAATGATCTAAAATGATCCTCACAATACTAACCTCTAAAACAGGGCCAAAACCTTGAATTCTCACCATTGAGGGTTTTCATGCAAAATGAACTTGTTGACCCTAGAGGTCTATGAACTAAGTTTCTCTCCTCCTCTATTGAATGAAAAATTTATGTAGGTATTCACAATGTTATCACACTCCTTTTCCACTATTATACATTTAATTTTTAGTGATAAACATGTTGTTTTCACTTTGCTTATGAGTGGGCATGTAGGTCTCCAAAAGAATGTGTTAGTAGACTGAGTTTTGCCTTTTATGAACATGATCTTTCATAGACACCTTCAATGGAAATGGATTCCATTAATTGATATCTTTCAACCTTATATTTATGAAACTCAATGCCATCCAATTCATGACCCCCAACAATCTCACTTATGTCCTTGACTATCTGTAAGTTTGCATTGGCTATAGGTGTATATTCTCTATTTCCTTGGTTGTATGTGGAGAAATATATGAAATAAGACCTTAAATAGGTATCTAACATTATCCAATACTCATTATTACCTTTCAAAGGTATATAAACCCTTCAAATATCCTCTCACACACAAACTTCTCATGCACTGTACGTGGGCTAACTGTACCTTGACCATATCTGAGTGTAACTCTATTAAGCCTATGAGAATTCTTTGAAGGAAATCCTTCTTTGAAAGGTTCTTAATGACCTTATATCTAGCTTTACAAGCTTCAATAAATGATTATTTATCTCCAAACTTCCAACTCATCATTTCACTCCTTCACATCCTCATTGTCTTTCAAACTCAGTTTGGCTCGGTTAGGCTGAGATATAGGTGTTTTTTTTAAAGCTCAAAACCTCTTAAATTGAAAAGGAGAAAAACATTAGGTCCGTGAATATCTATATTCTCCTCATCCATCACATTCACCTCATGCAACTTTGCATCTCCCTCACACAAGTGTACATTGCATAACAAACTTGACTGACTGTGCTAAAACATCATGGTTGTAGGTGTGTACTTCAGTGCTTGACGGATTATAGGTGTAAAATAGGGCTCTCAACTTACCCTATACTCCCATGATATCAAAATATAAATATTAATCTCATTTAGGGTTCTTAATTGTTACATCCTGATTCCTCACTAAGCAAACTATTTAGTTATTCATGGATATTTATAGTTGACACATTTGATAATGGTTATAATTTTGACTAAGCTTGAGACATATGCTATTATGGGATAGTAGGATATTTCTTAACTACATATTTCTTTTATTGTGAGTTAGTTTTAGAGTATATGGTTACATTACGAACATGTTAATGTGTTATTTCAGTAATATTTTGTGTTGTATGTTTATTCATTGATATGATCTAAGCATCTTGTGAGGTTGACACATGAGAACTTATCCCTCAGAGCGTGATGAAGGGTGAACATCATCGGAGAGGGTGATGTAGATGGAGATGTTGGAGGATACTAGAGAAACTGGTGAGAACCTTGCACATACCACAATAGTTAGCATATGTTATATTGCATTAAAAATAGTTTGTACATGTGTGTTTATTTCAACTTGCATTGGAAAGTTAATTTCTATGAGTTTGCCAGTATAGTTAAATAGCTTAATGATTTCATTTTATGTAATTATTATGTTTTATCATTAAAGCTACTGGAAACATTATTAGCATAATTAGATTTAAAAATCTGGATTATTAGTTGTCAAAATTTTCATTAAAATTTATGACAATAAGAGAGGTTAATTAAATTTATTTATAAATTATGGATTTTTGATAAATAATGTTAAAATAAATAAATAAATGGAAACTCCCTTGAAAAAGGAAAAAATAGGAAAAAATCCACAAAAAATAAAAATAAATGGAAAGACTAAAATAACAAAAACAAAAAAATAAAGAAAATCTTTTAAAAATAAAAAGGAAAAAACCTTTTGAAAAGAGGATATATGACTTCTTATTTATCATAGATTATGGAAAAAAAAGGCATTATTTTTAAGAAGAAAATAGATGCAGCTCAGAGGAGGCATAGCATAAGAGATAAAACACATAAGAAGCATGGGAAAGAGGAAAATTAAGGTCTAGAATAATTCAGGTTGCCAGGTAGGTACTTTAGCCATAATGGAAAACCTTATCCTCTATGTGGTTGCTTTTAAAATATGTTGATTGTGAATTAGATTCGGCATAGGATATTGACCAAACATCTTAGTTATTCTGAGTATAAGTTTAAAAAAAATCTGCCAGACCATGAATAGGCATTGACCCACTCCCACCTTGATTGTAAAATAAATAAGTATAAATTTGAATAAGCAGTAGTTGGATATCACTTGAATCATCTGACAAATATCTAAGGGTGATTTAGACTATCCAAGTCGACTCTTCTAAAAAGGATATTCTACTTAGAATAAATGGTAATTATTGGTGATTATTGAGCTTTTGCCTATATCAACACAATGTAATACTTAATGAGGCTAAAACACAACTTGAATATATACCTAGCATGTGTATAAAAGATCTGATTTTATTTTCACCAGATGGATTTACAATGGATAGTGAATCATGTGGTGGTTGTATGTTGTAATTCTCAGTGTTATAATACATGATTGTGTCACTATACATGCTTATCCCAGCCAAATAGTATAATAATAAATCATTGTAATCTCTTTTTACATAGTTGCATTCTTAATTAGCATTGTTGGAGTTAATACTCAGTCAATATGATGAGAGAATAAGTCATTGGGTATAATTATAGCTTAAGTATTATATGTAATTAATTTCCGATCTATATAGTTTTCTTAGATCATTGTAATTATCTATGTCGATCATAATACAATATATGGCATCATCTAAATAATATTCCCATCTTAATGTATTTATTAAGTCAATATATATTTTCAGCCTGTGCAAAATAATAGCATGGATGATGTTGTTGAATTTTTTTAGTCAATTTTGTTGCAGTAATACCTTAACCTGGCGTCATTGTATGATAAGCTTTCAACCAATAAGATATAAAATTTGACATCATTGAAGCCAATATTTTTGCATAGGAACACTGTATAATTTTCCAAGATGAGTATTTAATTATATAAGGGAGGCATAGTGTATTCAATCTTTATTCTTTATAATATGTATATAGGGTCACTATAATGTGTAGAATAGTGTCGCTTACTATACACTTTGTGGCATTATGATTTTACAGAGAATCTCTGACATTATTACCTAACTTGTGGCATCACCACATTTTGTGTAAAGAAGTAACATAATTAATCTTAGTAATATAACAGCTAATAAAACAATACATGTATAATCTCCTGCTGATTGTATAAAATGTATTTAACATAATGAATACATATTTGATTATACATATGAATTATGTTATTACACTTGAATACAATTTTGGTAATAGTGGGCATGTATACTATATATGTTTCCTTCCCTAAATAATTAATGATATTTTATGATATAACTATTGATGCGTGGGTTAAGTATCGAATCATTCATATTTAGTTGTTGATTACATCATGACATAAATAATGTTATATACCTGAGATAGTTGTGAAACATATAACTATATATCGGTTACTATTCTACCGTGAACATTTAACTTAAGAATATAAGATTTCATATAGAAGCCCCAAATTGACTAAGCATGAATGTTAGTTTATAAAACATAGTCAACCTTTTCAATATGTAAACGATGGAATAATCTCATTAAAAACTCATTTGGGAATGTGTATGACCATAGGTGTTATGTGAGGTTAATATATCGAGAACCTTTCAAGAGTTTAATGAGGTATGGAAAGGATATAAAACCCACAAAGTCTTCATCATGATAGGTTAATTAAATTAATTTAGAAATTATGAATTTTTGATAAATAATGTTAAAATAAATAAAAAAGGAAATTACCTTGAAAAAGGAAAAAAAGGAAAAAATCAATAAAAAAATAAAACGAAATGGAAAGACTAAAAAAATAAAAATAAAATAAAATATTTTAAAAACAGAAATGGAATAATATTTTGAAAAGAGGAACTATGACTTCTTATTTATCATAGATTATGGAAAAAGAAAAGGCATTATTTTTAAGAAGAAAATAGGCGCAGCTCAGAGATAGAAACATAACACAGGTGAGAAAGTTTAGAAGAAGCATGGGAAAGAGGAAAATCAAGGTTTAGAACAATTCAAATTGCCAAGTAGACACTTTAGCCATAATGGTAAACCTTATCCTTTGTGTGTGGCTACTTTAGAAATTTATTGATTATGAGTTAGATTTGGCATAGGATATTGGCCAAGCATCTTAGTCATTCTAAGTATGAGTTTTTAAAAAAAAACTCTGTTAGGCCATGCATAGGCGTCAACCCACTCCCACCTTTCCTATAAAACAAATAAATTTAAATTTAAATAAGCAACAACTAGATATCACTTGAATCATCTAACAAATATCTAAGGGTGGTTTAGACTATTAGTAGACTCTTCTAAAAATGATATTTTACTTAGAATAAATGGTAATTATTGGTGATTATTGAAATTTTGCCTGTATCGACACTATGTAATATTTAATGAGGCTAAACTAAAACTTGAATATATACCTAGCATGCATATAAAAGATCTGATTTTATTTCCACTAGTTCGATTTACAACAGATAGTGAATCATGTGGTGGCTGCATGTTGTAATTCTCAGCATTATAATCCCTAATTATGTTGATGTACATGCTTATCCCAACCAAATGGTATAATAATAAATTGCCATAATCTCTCTTTACACAGCTACATGCTTAATTGGCAGATCACTGGAGTCAATACTCAGCCAATAT
Source organism: Torreya grandis (assembly GCA_037957365.1). Taxonomy (NCBI): domain Eukaryota; kingdom Viridiplantae; phylum Streptophyta; class Pinopsida; order Cupressales; family Taxaceae; genus Torreya; species Torreya grandis. Next base: position 1,324,522 of record JARHVA010000636.1, read on the forward strand.
GATGAGAGAATAAGTCATTGGGTATAATTATAGCTTAAGTATTATATGTAATTAATTTCCAGCATGTATAGTTTTTGTGGATCATTATAATTATCTTTGTCAATCATAATACAGTATATGGAATCATCTAAATAATATTCCTAACCTAAAGTATTTATTGAGTCGATATATATTTTTAGCATGTGTAAAACAACAACATGGATGTCGTCGTTGAATTTTTATTAGTCAATTTTATTGTTGTAATACCATAAGGGCATCGATGTGTGATAAGCTTTCAACCAATAAGATGCAAAATTTGACATCATTGAAGCTAATATTTTTACATATGGTCATTGTATAGTTTTCCAGGCTGAGTATTTAATCCTATAAGGGAGACGTAGTGTATTCAATATTTATTCTTTATAATATATATATAGGGTCACCATGATGTGTAGAATGGAATCGCTTACTATACACTTTGTGGCATTGTGATTTTACAGAGAATCTCTTAAATTATTACTTAACCTATGTCGTCGCCACATTTTGTGTAAAGAAGTAACATAATCAATCTTAGTAATATAGCATGTAATAAAATAATAAATGTGTAATCTCTTGATTGTATAAAATGTATTTAACATAATGAATACATATTTGATTATACATATGAATTGTGATATTACAATTAAATACAATTATGGTAATAGTGGGCATGTATGGTATATATGTTTCCTTCCCTAAATAATTAATGATAGTTTATGATGTAACTATTGATGTGTGGGTTAAGTATCAAATCATTTATATTTAGTTGTCGATTACATCATGGCATAAATAATGTTTTATACCTGACATAATTTTGAAATATAGAACTATATATCAGTTACTCTTCTTTCGTGAACATTTAACTTAAGAATATAGGAGTTCATATACAATCCCTAAATTCACTAAGCATGAATGTTAGTTTATAAAACATAGTCAACCTTTTCGATATGTAAACGGTGGAATAATCTCATAAAAATTCATTTGGTAATGTGTATAACCATAAGTGTTATGTGAGGTTAATATATCAAGAACCTTTCAAAAGTTTAACAAGATATGGGAAGGATAGAAAACCCAACAAATTATTCATTATGACAGGTACGGGCAGCTTATCATATACAACTTGTGAGTTAAAAATATGCATTGTAAAAGTAACATTAAAATAAGTTACGATTTTCCTAATGCAAAGACATGAGCGTTAATGTACCTAATAGCATATATATGAACATATGGGTGTATTCTTAAGATTATAGTTCCATGTGTTGATTATGAACTGTATTGAAAAATTACATATAAATAAGTTAATGAATATGTGCATTCAGACTCCCAAAATGTAAACAAATGCTAGATTTAATTACTCTTATATCATGTGAATTGAGGTTGATTTGTTATATCTAACTGTTGTATATAAATGTATGTTTCCATGTATCTATGACTACTTTATTATCATGGTTGTGATACTTAGTAGTTATGCTTAAAAACACTAGACTGTGGTAATATGGGTTATCATAAGGTGTAAAATGTTAGAAATAAATTGTGATATTAGAACCTACAGTTAATTATGTATTTTACCTAGATCGTATTAACTGTAGTTATTATTTCTAGAATGAAATAGAAAATAATGTAAGATTCATTCATATGTTTGACAAAATAAATATATACTTTAGTTACTCATATCTTTAGCATGCATATGATGTGTTTGTTATTAGGATGTAAATTATATGAATCTTATGGTTAAATTATATTTGACCAATCTGTATTACTGATACTGAGTAAGAGTGAGTTGGACTTTAACTTACTAGCATCACAATGTCAGATGAAGGCAGTCTGATCAAGTGGTGTGTATGAATTTGATTGATCTATAGATCTCTTTTATTTACTATTCTTAAAACTTTGGCCAAAGTATGCTTAGTGCAACATTATCATTTCATGAGTATGATTTACATGTTTGTGCAATATCTTCTAATATATCAAGTTTTCTATGATACATTTCATGTTTAGTTTTAGAAATCATACAACACACGAGTACTTGTTTGTCTCTTTAGATTCTCACGTCGTCACTATCTACTCATCCATGAAGGGAAGACCATTTCCTGATGGGATTAGTGTGGGAGATCATTGATCTGTGGTTGGTATGGAAAAGTGCTTGGATGATGCTCTCCCTCCCCACAAAAGTATTACTTATCGAGATGACACTTGAGATTGCCACAGATACTTGAGTTCAGGAACTATGCTCCAAGAGAGCCATGTATCTTATATGTACATTGTATTGTACATATTATTGAATATTGTCAAGGAGAGTTGTAATTACTTATTATTGTACATTGACATCAGTGACTATAGCCTTGAATTAGTTGTGGTTGAGTTAATATAATTACTTTCTATATTTCCCCTATTATGTGTTCTCATGTTATTAGAGATCAGTGATTTATTATATAATGTGTATTTATTTTTATCACACTTGAGTATATATATGATCTATGTTAAGATTCTCATGGTGTAATCTATTTTTGGTATATGTGTTTAATTAAAAAAAATCATGTATTTATAGGTAGATCCCAGTGGGGATATTTCATTAATGCCAACCATTTATCTCAATGACCTTATCATAATACTTTCTTGAAGTAGCCTAATAATAGATGACTATTGTAGATGTGCATTCTATTCATTGTATGGACTATAGATGAATATGTGACATAGTTGGTAACATGACCAACATGATGCCAAAAACACTGAATGAGTCTAACTTACTTTGCATCCACTTGAAGAAGTATTCAAGGAGCTTGATCAACATGGAATCCAAAACATAAACTTACCTTAAAATTTTCTAATTTACCTTAATTTCTACTAAATTGTGTTTTAAGGAGGTTTTCTTGTATGGTTTTGATGTACCTTGGTGACCTTTAGCTCATTCTCATCCATTTATGCTTGTTAAAGCATTCATAATATTTCATCCAACACTTTCATAAAGCACACAGTGTTTTATATCTCTTAACAATTAGTAATATAGAGGTACACAGTCTTGACTATGTCTTTCAAGCATAAATAGGTGTAGAAATGGACTTCTTGTTCTCATAGTGGAACTAACCACCTTTAAGACCTTATGAAAACTAAGAAACAACTTTATTCCCTTTAATCAAACTTCTTTGTCTCCATGACTCCTCTTAGTTCCTGTCATCTACTATGATGTTGTCCTAACCTGCTCATTAAGCCTACAAGTGTTCTTTTGAGATTTGAGAGAGCATAATATTAAGACCTCATATGTAAAATCCTCCCAAAGTAAAGTCAGACTTTCTCATATTTTATAAATCCTTCAAGATCAATACTGACATCACCAAGATACTATCACACACTTAGAATCTCATTAGAACTACAATTGTACCTTATGGAAGGCCCCATCCCACTCAAGTTATCTCAAGAAAGACCCTCTTCAAGATGAAGGTACCTAAACCTTTAGTTTTCATGAAATATATGTATCATAACTGAAACATGAACTTAAGAACTACTACATATGAATACATTCAATTGATATATCAAACATGCTTGAAAACTGCCAACCTTAACAAACAAGATAGGTAATCGGTTTATTGTCAAAAGACTCCTTATCAATACAAAATATCTGATGAGTCTAACATGAAAAAGTTCCTACTTGACCTTGAAATCATCCCATTATAACCATTTTTCTCCATTGAGATTTGAAGTGAGGAAATGAAGACAAACCTAGACCCTGTCTAGATGCCTAGGACATAATGACCCCCTTACAATCTTAGTTATTATTCATAAATATGAGGGGGATGAATCTAAAAACTAATGCCACTACTTTGAAGGTAAATAGGCCCCTTATCATTTCATAATATATTTGGACTAGACTCTTTCTCTCCTACCTGTACTGAGCAAAAATTGATGACCTTCCTAAAGCTACCAAGGAAGTTGATATAAGAGATAAGTTGGTTTTATAGATTTTAACACCTAAACTTGGCAAATAAGGAAGAACTTAAGGTTGTTAAATGGTGAAAATAAATGGCATAACTTGGTCATGGACTCAAAATTATACAACTCAAGTCATATGTATCTAACATATGTGAAAATATACCCAATCCTTTCAAGGATGGAATGATCAACAAGTCTTGGTGGGATGGCTTTAAGAAGAGGCACCCAGACTAGTCCATTAGATTAGCAGAAGGCTTAGATAGAGATAAACCATTACAACTAAGGACTTCCATTATATGTACATTTTACAATAACTTACAAAAGATTTACGAAGCTAACCACATTAATTTTTTGGAATTGTGATGAAACTAGATTACAAGCTCATAAGAACATTGGTATGGGGTCTTATCACAAAGAAGAAGTCAAAGTGCTCATCACATAATTCCAAAGAGTGAGGAATGAATCAACATTTTTTATTGTGTTAATGCAATAGTCTAAAGCATTCTTGGATTCTATCCTTTCAAGGGGAGAAGATAACTAAATTGCATGCTATGAACCAAGAGAATCTATGGCAGCCCCACCCCATGTTTGGATGAACAAAGAATTTTTTGTCAATTGGCTATACTATTTCAAGAGACCAATACCAAATTGTAATGTCCCTTTTGCTTGAAATACCAAATTATGGGATTTATCAACAAAACCTTTTTAAGAATAAATCTAAGATTGTAAATAAACCCTAAATTTTGAAAATTAAGGACAATTCCCTTTTAACTTGGAATTTTATAGAAATAATTAAAGCAGTTAAACATCCATGGAAAGCATAATTTTTATTGAAATCAAATTACAATTCAAATTACAAAACATATTATATTAGCTAAAACCTTAGCCAAAATTATGCATGTAAAATTCATAATTGCAACCCTAAAATTTTATGTCCACTTGGCATTTACAAATGACAAACCTTAAAGGTAGAATCTGTGCTTGTACAATTGACTATAAAAATGAATTGGTTGGCTAGAAATGGCATACAAGTTGGTTGATGATGACATTACAAGATAAAAATGATTGAATGGGAGGTACAGTTGCCTAAATATGATGCATATATGGCTAAAGAATGATGCCCTAACTACAAATAATGCCCATAAGTCTGAAATGATAGGTCTAAAACCTTAATATGACTATAGTGTCACTATAACAATAGTATTTAAGGCTGATATCACTATAGCAAATTTATTCAGGGCTGAAAATGATGATGTCAACAATGGAGGGATGTATGGTTATTTCCCTAGCTGGTACGACTAGACAAAAACCCTAACATGAACCTTTAAAGGAGCTAAAAATATGATAAATCTACCTGATTGTTCTTCCAATGTTGAATTATAATGATACCCTGATTTGAAAGCACAATTATAATTTTTGAATGGACACACTTCATAAGACCAGAGGGTTTTTGTTCTCAAGTCTCCTTATCCACAGGAGAGTTTTCATCCTTGAAGCCTGAAAGCTGAAGCAAGATGCTCAAACTTAAAAGAATGTAATTGATAATAGGCAAAAGATGGGTTCTCATGAACCCAACAACCTTCTTTATACTTTTATTTTCACTTTTACCTTTTCTCACCCTTTTATTTCGTTTCTAATAATAATAAAGTAATATTAAGTTGTCACTTTTAAATAAAATAAAAAGTAAGTATCGTAGACAACTTAAAATATTAACTTTATTATTTTTTACTTATTTAAAAAGGGGACATGATAGAAGTGGAGTTTTTCCTAACAATAGACATCTATTAAAATTTGATGGCCACAAGAGGAAGTAATGCTAATTGTTGAAGAGGCTATGAGTTTGGGAATTGATCTTGTTACTTTACCAACACACACTTCCCACAAGCTAAAACCATTGCATGTGAGTGTCTTCTCACCATTTAAAAACAATTTCAGATCTGAAAGGTTAATGTGGAAGGCTAAATATCATAAACTTGATATCAACAAGATTGAGTTGGTTGAGTTGAGTATACGTAGCAAGGCTTTCAAGAAGGCTCTTTTGTAGAAAATATAAAGTCAAGTTTTAAGAGGACATATATATGGCAACTTAATAGAGAGGCACTTGTAAAAGACATGGTACCAAGTCAAGCATTTAAATTTATAGATGAATATGATGCGAGTGCAATTCAAAACACCATGCAATTAGCTAGATATGAAGAGGATGAGATAGATGCAATTATTCAACTTCAAAATGAAGGAGAGGGAACTCAACATGACAATATCGATCTAATTTTACCTAGTATCAATGAAGTCACACATTTAATCTAGACGCAAGAGTGTGTTCTAGATGGTGAAGAAATGGGTCAAGGCAAACATGTGTCTGACATTTGAGAACATGTTTTTGAAGAGGGATTGAACCTACCTTAACAAATAATCCAACTAGATTGTATCAAGAAAGGGGCAACACAACTAGGTGTAAATTTAGAAATTTCTAATACATATGTAAGCCTTTTAATGCCATCCCATCATGCAACTCTACCTAATGAAAAGGTGGTGCACTATGATGATGTTACAATGGATTTTGATGTTTGAGATGATGCAACTAATTTCAAGGAAACAAAAGATATTATAGTAAGTAACAACCAATAACCAAAATGTAGTCAAGGTAAATAGGATCTAACAAGCTCAAGTTTAGGCAATTTCCTTAAACTTCTAATAGAGAGGTCTGTCCAAAATTTCCCTTGTTTATCAAATGGTGCAATGAAATTGAGCAATCAATCTCCAATTTTAATCGCATATGACTTTTTTCAAATGATTTGTGATCAAGAAACATGAAAGAAGGAAATAGAGGAAATTAAGGCCATGAAGAAAGAAAAAAATTCAATATAAGAAATCATTAAGAGAAATTATCAGGGATTTCATGAAGTAGAACAAAATTGAAAATGAGTTGAAAAAGAAATAAAAGGAAGAACAAAGGAAAAGGGGAAAACATGACAAGGAACAGAGGAAGGAACGACATAAAAGGATGAGGGACTATGATAAATCAATGAAGGAGATGGAGGGATAGAGAAGGTTAAAAAACATGGCAAATCATTTTCCAAAAAAAAATCCAATTATGGTGGAAATGGTGAACATCTATGCTCCTTCCATTACAAGCACAAATAATTATTAGCTAGGTAATCCACCTACTTGAACTAATCATTTATAGTTGACAAGGTATTCTCAATGAGGGAGAGCATTGAATTTGCAAGCAATGACAGGTGGTATGATCAACCCTAAAACCACATCAATGGCAATTAAAAACATGCCAATGAAAATTTTGAAGGAGCAAGCTAAAGTAAGTGTGTGGGAAAACACACCACTATGCAATGAAAGAAACTGTAGAATATTTTCCCCTCAGATTTTTTGAAGGATTCACATTTGGATGTTTGTATAAGTGGCAGTCTAGTAAACTATAAGTATGTAATTTTTTATATGGATTTTTAAGACTAGATAAAGGCTTTTGTTACATAGAACAAGCTATTATGTGATAGTAACCTTATTTTGAACCTTAGTTTGTTTAGTCACGTCTAATGCTATGTTATGTAAAATGTTTATTATATAAATAATAGTATCCTATACTTTTTATAATTAAATTATTGAGTATTATTATAATATTATAATAGACATGTTTTTAAGATTCATGTTGGCATAACTTTGCTTGTAGTGAATGGAAACAAGGATTTAATGCCCTCACCAACAAGTTTACGGTGATGGAATGCAAACATGGGCTCCTTCTTGCCCACAATGTCATCCTTAATGAAAATATGATATTTGTATGAATGTCATTCATACAAATAAATCAAAAACATATTTGTATGAATTATATTCACACAAATGATTCTTCTTGCAATATTATTCATGCTTAACTAAATAAAATAATTCATATAAATAAATCAAAAATGTATTTGTATGAATTGCATTCATTCAAATGTTTTTTATTACAAAATTATTCATGCTTAACCAAATAATAGAATTAGCTGCAAACCAGAAATATTTAACTTCAAACCAAGACCGAAGATTTGTGGAAAAGTAGGAAATGAAAAAAATAATAAGACAATTTATCTCATGGCTTTAGTGAGGTTTAAAAAACCTCACCTGTAAGTCCATTGTTAGGGATGATGGTGTGAAAAGCAATGAAAAACCCATACGAATGTAAAGTCTTAACAAATAGATTCCAAGGATTAATTGTGTTTAAAAATACCAATGTAAATTTGGATGTAAAATGGTCATTTGGCTCAAAGGGCACAAAAAAAATGTATTTTACCATCTTCTATGTTTTGAAAAATATTGAAACCTTAAATATAAAAACTACAAGCCCAAATCAATAAGGTTTATACACAAAAAAAGAATAACTTAGATTGCTTATGGATTTAGTGGCTCAATTAGGGTCGAAACTCCAGTGATAACATGTTAAAACCAAATGTGAGATACACACATGTGAACACATTGATCACATAACTTAGATTACTTATAGCCTTCTTGTGATTCTTTAAATGAGTTCTACAAAAGTGAAGATAAGGAATCAGGTTAGACATCTTTAAGTGAAAACATAGAAAAGGAAAGAAGAGCTAGTTAGTTAGTTACCTAAATATAAAGGTGGGCATTCCAATTGTGGACTTCAGAAGCATTACACTTGATAAGATCCTTCATGATATTAGTAAAAAAGAGGATTGCCTTTCTAGTATGCTATGAGATCTATGTTTTCCAACTTAATCTTCTTGGTGCCCTTAAGTATGTCCTTCACCAATCCCTCCCAAGGTAATATGTCTATTTCAGACTTGGATCAAACCAATCCACCTAAATAGAATAACAAGACCTAAAAAAAATTTGATATGACCAAGAAATAAAGATTAAAAAAATGGCACATTTTATTTACCAAGTTCAGTACGACTTGTTGGGAAAGGGGATGTCAAGAGTAGAATCATCATCATAGTAATGAAAAAGAGAAGATAGGGGTTTGATATCACTATAGTGATGCGATTTTAGTGATGGTAAAAGCAAATGACCATCTACAATGAACTCTTCATCTCTTTCGTTCTTTGCCTTCTTCATTAGCGATAACATGCCATTATAGCAAACCTATTACCCAAAACTAGAGAGGGCAGAAAAGCCTTGTCTAGCATGCTTGCATTGATAGTGTTGATCTAGGAAGCAAAATTGCTCACACTCCTTAGAGCTGAGACATCAACACAAATGCACTGCATCTGCTCATCCCCATTCAATAGCAACATAAATGCACTACATTTACTCTTCTCCTTCAACAAAAACACAAATGCAAATTGACACATGAAAAGCCAAAATTAGTTAGGTGTGATTTAGTGTAAGGATGGTCTTGTTCAATGCCCATAATAGGTTGTTCAATGCAGGCTAGTGAGGTTGTATTGCTTTGCCACCTCGAATAGGGTGTGTGCATAACATAGATTGACTGCTATTAACTAAAGTTTAAATGTGCCATATTTGGCTCCCTTTAATCCTATCACCTATCATTTTGACTAAAAAAGGCTCTATAATGATACTTTGCATGGTAATTAGTACATTAACAATGTATTGACATGTCACATATTGAAAATCTAGAATTAAAGAGTCAACACTCTAAATTATCTATCGATATAAACTTGAAGTGTTGATGTGACACCGTTTATGTGTCATGTAGGTGCAAAGTTAATTAACACCTCTCTCCCTTGATATTTATTAAAAAAAAATTAATAAAAAAAATACACCCAAACAAAAAACATGGTGATTGAATGGTAGTAAGAAGAATTTAGAGGAAAGAGATCACTTATTAGAGAAAGTTCAATAATTGTGATTGTAATTATAGATGAAAGAACCATTTGTAAGATAAAAAGAGACTAATAATTATTATAGAAACATCACATTATCTAAACAAGAACTACATAGTTGTGAATGATTGCATTGATAGGAAACAATATTAACAAGTATTTACAAAGATCATAAATAAAATTTAAAACTAAAAGTTTTTTTTTAGAAGTATGCGATTGAGAACATTGTGAATAAGATGATATAATTATTTTTATAAATTTTTGTTTAATTAAATTTGTAGCATTGAGATAATGTTTTTAAATAATAAATAGAAAATTGATTTTTAGATTATATTTTACTAATTATCAAGTCTTTAGTTTTAAGGGATAAAATGATTAAGAAAATACATATATTTTATTTACAATTAAATTTAATATAAATTGAAATAACAATAAAAATACAAATAAATTTTTTATTTAATTAATTAAATAGATATATCTCATTTACAATTAAATTTAACACGAGTTAATATTATAATAATAATAATAATAATATCTTTATGTAATTAATTAAATATGCGTTGAGTTAGAGAATAATATTTTTAAATAAACAATATAATAATGAGTATTGGATTATATTTTACTAAGTATCAAGTCTCTAATTTTTGGAGAGGATGTTAGTTCCAATAATTTAGTAATTAAAGTTATTGAGTTTAATTAACACTTGAATAATAATAATTATATTAAAAATTTCGTGGAAGTTTGTTGGACACATGTTATCATTAAAAAAGTTGTTATAAAAAAAGAATTATTGTTATTGTACACAAATCATCATTAAATTTTTTGTTTTAAAAATTAAAACAATTTTATGTAATGAGAACATAGAAAAATTCTTGTATCAACCAATAAGATGATAAATAAATAATTTTAAAAATTTTATTGGGATTTAAAAATTATAGAAATTAAATAAAAATTTTAAGAAATTTAATATAAGATAAAAATTCTTGTATTTTATTGATCCGTTAAATAAGAATAATTGTTTCAATCAATTCATATGATAAGGATTAAAACTTGTTATTTAAATTTAAAAATATTAATCTGTCTAAATCTGAAATTTTAAGTTAGAAAATAATGCGGGACCCGAACTTTAAATTGGATTGAAACCCACACGTGGAGATGACTTAACTAACGACAGAAGGAAACCTGAAATGCGGGCAATTTGTCCTGCCCTTACGAACCCTCTCTCCTAATTTATTCCTTTAAGATTTGGGGAAAAATCCAAATTCACAAATTTCCGTATCGCAAACGGTTCCCTTACACATTCCAGAATTATCCCATTCGTGAAAAACTGGGCTGGAAACTCTGGAAGGCGGTTATCCCGAAGCTTCGTGGAAGAAAACAGAGGGAGAGTAAACAGGCTTTAAAGAAATGAAGGGTCAGGCTCAGAGATAACAGACAGCACAAGGCTATATTTACCGATCTACATGTGTGGCCGCTGGTTTTGCAGAAATGGAGAAATATCTCAACGAAAACTTTGGAGGAGTGGAAGCAAAGCATCCGTCCAACGCTTCGCTGGAGAGATGGCGGAAACTCTGTTCTATCGTCAAGAATTCCAAGAGGAGGTTCCGCTACATTGCCGATTTGGATAAAAGAAAAGAAATCGAGCAAATGCAAATCATAAATAAGGTGTGCCTCACGCTTCTTCACTCCCTTCTGTTACAGATTTTGTTTTTTTAAAACCCTTTTCTCCTCCAAATAATTTCCGTGGTTTTTATTTATTTTTATTATTATATGTGTGATTTGAATAGATCGATTGAAATAGTTGTGATTTAGAATTGAGAAAATTAAAGGCCATTGACAAAACTGAAGCAGTGGATCCCACGCGGGGGCCCTCCCTGTGTTCGCAATCGGGATCCATCCACTCGATGGCAGGTGTTCAAGTCTCCGTACCACCTTATCTTAGGGCAATACAGATTTTGGACACAGAGCATGTCACAGGATAGTCTTTTGGTTGTTTTGCAAGATCCAGCTAGTGTGTTAAATTAAACTGAAGAATTTAAGTAGATCCCTTGTTTGTGCGCTGTATTTTTTTTTTCCAAAACCTCGCCACAATAGCTAAGTTTGAAAACATCGCCATTGGAACAGGGAAGAGAAGTCAATAGCTGCATTGGTCCTAATGTTTCTTAATGATATTTGGAGAAAAACAGTCAATGGTTGTTTATATTTAATTAAAAAGTAGATATATAATTTAGATGGTATTGTACAATTTTTACTAAATAATAGTGTAAAATAAGAGTACAAAACATTCATAAGTTTTAGTAATATATTTTAAATTTTCTATTTTAAGTCAATTTAAAATATAACTTTAATTTATGAAGAGAAACTAAAAATGCGATTTTTTACTTTTTTTTATTTATACATCAATTAGTATTCATATATGTAAATATTAAGTGACCAAATTTCAAATCAAATATTTTAAATAAATTACAACAAAATATTTAGGTCAAATGTTTTAGAATTTGAAGTTAAATATTTTTTTATTGAGGAGTTTTAGAGGAAAGATCTCAACAACTTAACTCTTGTGATTCATGTTTTATCTATCTTATAGATTCTTATTTGAAATGTACTTTTCTTGTCATCCTATTACTATGTTATGATTACTATTGAATATTAATAATATATTCTATTCTATTATATTCTTTGGAATGTTTTTCATTGAGAAAAACTAATTTTAATAAATGCCTTCAAAGTCTAGTATCCAACACAACTAAAATAGATGTCATAATATAACAAATAACGATGTTTGACAGTCTTGAGAAGAAAAACAAGAAGAAAGAGATCATCTGCAGGTGGGAATCATCCTTCTCTTAGAAGTGAAATCTTCCATTGTCATCTAGAGACCATATGTAATCATTGCTTCAACTTCATGCTTCAACCTTTCCAACTTCGATCTTCGACCTCTGTGTTTAACCAATATGCCTAGATCAACCTTAGAAATCCCTCCTCTGGAGATACGCTGGGGTGGGATATGGAGCCTTGGAGAAGCCCTTGGATCCTCTAAAAAATCTCTGCCCAGCTTCCCATCTGAACTACCACCAAGATCTGCTTAAAGGGGTGTTGTTTCCTCTTCAGGGCCTAATATTTTCTCCACAACCACCTTCTCTAGAGAACCCTGAGAGTTGGAAGGAAGAAGAGGTGAAGGATCAAATTGTTGGGAAAAGAATGCCCTATGGTAATGCCAAAAAAAGTCATCATCAAAAGGACCCTCCTTTTTCGAAACCCTCTTACAACCATCAGGTACTTGAGAAGAACAAAAAACCAGCACAATGCCCAAGACAATTACAACGAAAACACTTGAAAGGAAGGCTCTCATAGTTGATGAATTGAAACCAAAAGCCTCAAGCAAATTCCACCTTTGACAAAATGAAAAAGAGTTTTGCACATGTCAATGATTGCATACCCCGATGTTATGCTTCCCTCATAACTCTCATCCATAATGATGAATGATCCCACCAAATTACTCAGTTGAATGAGATGTTATTCTTTGCATAAGACACTAGGGAGATTAAAAAATTTGAGCCATATAGGGGTAATTGAAATGGCCATCTTTTTCGCATTGAAAAAGGGGGACCAAGGGCACAATAAGAACCCATGGTTGCCACAAAACCAGGGTCTAGAAGTCTTGACAAAGTAACATCCAACAAAGCACCTAAAGGTGACCTGAAAGAAGCCTATGCCAAACAAAAAGGAGGGGGCATCTAAGGAGCTCCACACAAAGGAAGCCCAAAAGAAAGCTTTAACACAAAAAGGGAGAGGCCCAAACATTTTCTAAAAAAATATTTGTTGCCAATGCCGGATTCCATGGCTAAAATTGAAGACTCAAGCAGAGTTAGAACAAGGGACTCAACTGAGAACAGGATGGGAATGTCACCAACCAAGAGCATGGGTTGATTGAACAAGGGTCCCTTCTCGCCATTAATTTGTGCTGTAACAACTAGAGGTGAAGTCCCTTGATCTCTAAGAGCCCAAGCCAAGAAAGGAGCAAAGAGGGATGGGGAAGAGAGCAAGGACAAATAAAATTTGTGCAACAATGGAAAGGGTTTGCGACATTTTTATACCCTAGGTAAAACCAATGCTCCCATGTTCCCTGAGGACACTTTTCAACGACATAAGTGACAATCAACCAAACAATGTCAGTCCCTACGTAGTTTGCCTTAAAATGACCAACTAAAACAACAATGTTTGAAACTAAGCTAGAAATCACATGTGGTTTAGGTTTAGGAGGATTTAAAAAAAATTAAACTAAAATCCTCCCACCTGATTTCTTCCAGTCTCCTCCGATGTTTTTGTCAAACTCTGTTGATATAACACCCTTTGACCTAGAAACATTCTTAGGCTGATCTAAACATTCATCCTTCAAATCTTTGAGATCATCTTGCTCATCAAAAGACAAATCAACAGAAGGTAATCCTGATCCTTTTAAGCCTAAAAACCTGTGCAATGATCCATAAGGTGACGAACGTGCAAGGGTTTTAAGTTTAAATTTTATGGCCATCGCTGCCTTTGCTACTGAGGATGATCCAATCACTCTTAGCACTATTCGCAGTTGTTGTTCAATCCAAAAAACCTTTACATCATTATTATTGGATACAAATTGTACAATAATATTTAAAATGCATATCTAGTTTTTCATTTTAATAATTTATTCAAATGTTGAGTAGGACGACGACTATTCAATGCTACCAGAATCAGTTCTCTCTCTTACGGCTAGGGTTATTCATGTTCCAGTGAGGGAGATAGAAAGAAATCAACGGTTGTTGCCTTAGGTTTGGTAAGGGATTTTCTTATCCCCCAAACCCAAGCCCATAGAGCAACCTAGTTCGGATGTCATCGATTGCCCTGATGTTGAGGAACATGTGTATCGGGGATGTAGAAATTCTTCTAACCCCTAACATAGTTGTTCCACATTTTGTTTGTCCAAGCTCTAGGCGCCTCCATCCTTTGCTCTGGGTTTGGTTTTGGTGCATAGCCTTCAGCCGACACCCACTGCTTCCCATGGTGGTTCGACTCACCCAGTTGGTGTTCCTTTCTAGTCCCAACCTAGATCATGTGATCAGAGATTTCTACTAGGAGACATACCTATTTTCCTATTTGACAACTCTCTTGTTCTCTCTATTTTCGAGTCGGCCATTTTGGGGGTGGAGTTAGAATTGGCAAAAGATCCTTGTTTGGCAAGTGTTTGGGCCTTTCTCTGTCCATGGCTAAGCTGGTTAGTTGGGCCTCTTCTGAATGGAGTTCTATCTCCCCCCTTCCTTCTCGATGCTTCGTAGAGGGTTCTTCCAAGTTATTTTTGGTTGCTTTGAAGACTGCAAATTTGTTAGGACGTTTGGTCATTAGTTTTGGGGCACTCATAGTTTCTTCTTCTACCCTTGGTCCCCCTTCTTTAATGTGGACAAGGCGACCATTTCATCAGATCCTTTCTAGATTAGATTCTACAATCCCTTGCCTATCCTTTATAATGATGATCATATCCAACAATTGACTAATTTGGTGGGATCTTTTGTCAAGATGGACGAGAGCTACATGGGAACTAGAACAATGAGGGTTTGTGTAATTTTAGACTTATCCAAGACGCTTTTTAATTCTCTTAAGGTGGAATCTCCTTGAAGCTCCTAGACTGTATATCTCAACTTTGAAGGCCTCCCCTTTCGGTACTTTTGCTATAACCTTTTTTGTCACCGTGTTGTCTCATGTCCTTCCTAGGTTTCTTCTTGTCGTCAACAGGTTTGGAAAAAGAGAGAGGGCCCTCCCATTGACGACTTTGTGTGGGGCTACCATGGGCTTTTCTATGCTTAACAAATTGACTCTTCACTTCCCTTCTTTGTTGTTCCTTTAGTGGATCCTCTTGATAAAGGGGTAGTGGAGGAAAATCTTATTCCTTTGGGAAAGTTATCCATCCCTTCTACAGATTTGAGCGAATTTTTAGGAGGGACCTTGAATATCAGTTTTTCTGGAGGAACAATCTGTTGATCCAAGGCATTTCTTCTTTATTAGAACCACAATTGGGATCCCTAAGGCTAATTTAGGTGTTTCGTCAAAGCAGAAAGGTCATAGATCTAAGGTGGAAATGCTACGTTAAGAAGCTGAAGATCTTATCCAACACAGGTCCTAGAGGAGGTGGAAGACTTCCCTTCTAGAAGAAGGTTGATTCTCCCCAGTGATGGATTTTCCCACTTCTTTGCTTCTCGATCTTGTTGTCTCATTGTTTTGGTAAGTGTTGTCTAATGCTGGTTGGGAGGTGATTTTGAGACTTTTGATTTGTTACATTAATTATATTTTGAAGGTTTGTAGTTTTTTCAACTAACTTTTTGCCCTAAGTTTAATTTTTTTCATACTTTCTTCTAAATTACTATTAATTGATCTTTGTTTAAATCTCGAACTTTAATATTTCCTTATTAAATTAATATTATTAGAGATTAAACCCTCATTTATATCTTAATTACAGTTTGGAACTCCAATATCTATAAAAACTCCTTGTATTAAAATGTGATCTTCTCCCAAAATCTTCCGATTTACCCATATCAAAAAATATATAAGTCTTACCATATAACGTGAGAATATTAACAGATTTCCTAGGTAATAAAAAGGATTGAGGTTTTAGGTATCAATAACGAGTCCCTACTTAAAAACTAACGTCTTAGTTTTTAATGTTTTGACACATTTTTTATAAATTAAGTACATAGAAGTTGGTTTTATGTGGAAGGAAGAGAATGAATGCTAAGAACATGCCACTCGCAAGTTTATAAAAATGATCTTATCGGGTCACCTACGAACACTTATAATTCCCATATTTATTATCATTTTTTCAACATAAAATTTGTTTAATATTTTATAAAAATGTTTTCGCTAAATTATATGGTACCCAGCACCTACAATAATCTGATAAACTTTCTCATATTTCAATGCATTTATATGCAAGAAATGTGTTAAATTGATTATAATGTATCTACTCCTATGGAATAAATTCATAGAATCAAAACGTACATAAGTTTTTAAGGTCATAAATTTTCTCTCTCTAGAGAAAAATTGTGAGAAGTGTTTTTTTTTTTTAAAATTATTAGGGGAAGTTTTATATGGTTTAAAAAGTGTTTATATATTAATGAAATAAGATATAGTACAATGTTAATTATACACCAAAAAAATTGGAAAAGTCACATTTTACAAGTAACGAGAACAAATACATCTCAAAATAAGTTAAAAAAGTAATCAAAATATGATCACATCCACATCAAATTCTTTAAAATTTATATTACAATTAAATATTATTTAAGAATGTAAAAATTTATTCATTTAAAAGTTAAATATTTTTTAAGTTATATTTTTATTTAAAATATTAAAATAAAAGGAAAGATATAATTTGAATAATTTAAAATAAAATATTTAAAATATATTAAAAAAATATTATTTACAACTTAAATATGGTATAAATCTTTGAAAATTGGTATATTAATTATTGAAATGATTATATATCATGATGTGATTAGTTATTGTGATGTAAAAATTAGACAACTAATATAATAATTATTAAATAGTATAAAAATGATTATAAAATATTATATATTGAAAATATATTTTAATTATTGATATAAGATATTATATATTTAAAACGTATATTAATTATTGATGTACACTCAATTATTGACACTTCTCTACATATTAATATAAAATATTTACGTTAACTTTATAATTTTCTTCTTTCTTAATTTTAATAATAAATTTAAATTAAAATATTTTAAATTTATATAAAATCATTGAATAAGACACGATACTTTACTTCAAAATTGACTAATTTAAAATGTACTTTTCTTAGTGCCTTATTTTTTTTTAGATAAGTACCAGGGTTGATGGGTCCCTTGCCCTATATTATAAACCATAAGTTTATACAATAAAACACGACCATCAAAAATTTCAAAAAGAAATTGAGGTCCTTCGGGATACAAAGCCACCAAGTGGCACAAAAATATAGTTCTAGGCACCAGATTTACCAACTGGATGGAAAAGTTCATACAAAAAAACACAGAGAGACCAAAACGATATCATTTCGCCTGCAAACCAAATAGCCATAGACTCAAACACCTGCGTCATCTTCTAGCTTTACTTCAAGAACCACTACACATTCCTCCACATACAATTCCAACTACACCAATACAAAAGGGACACACATGACAACTACCCATAAGATTGGTTTGGAGATTATTAATACACAAATCACAAGAGTTGACTCTTTCTAAATCAACAATTGATATAAAGAAGAAAGAAAGAACATAGAAGAAAGAAAGAACATGGTTAATATTTATGGTGATCTCGCATGTAAAATACTTGGAAGGTATCAAAATCTTATCTCCATTTTCATATGACTGATATGAAAATTTGAAAATAGGGAAACAACTTTCCAAACATAAAGCTAATGAAGAGAGACTCAAGTCCTTAGAATTACAATAATGCTATATATTTAAAAGCTATTGATAAAAAAGTTTTTTCACATTTTTCACACTCCTTTTCATATATCTCATACTCTTTTTCACATTTGGATGTATATGATTTTTTTTAATTTGTCATTTAATGTGATGTATATTACCCATTTAGATAAATATAAAATGCTTCACTAATTATCATTTAATATGTTATATATTTCTTATTTGGATGAATATGAAATGCTATATTAATTAGCATTTAATATAAATTGTATGTGCTACACCTGTGGATGTTACTAGCATAGATACATTAAATACATCTATCTAAAAGATGTTGATAGATATTAATCTTGAAGTGCCTATCTAACATATGTCACGAGTTTAATATAAGAACCTCGAGATTAATATCTATCAATATCTTTTAGATAGATGTATTTAAGATATCAATATTATTAAATACTATAATTTATACACTAGTTTATATAATAATATATACACTAGTTTATATAATAATATAAATATTATTAAATACTATAATTTATAGATTAAATTATTAGTAATATATATAATATTATAATATACTATTAATATATAAATTATATTTTTATAAGTAATAATTAATAATATATATATATATATATATATATATATATATATATATATATATATATATATATATATATATATATATATATATATATATAATAAAATAATAAATAATATGATATATATAATAATTATGTTGAGAGCCGTAACTACAATGGCAGTGGGAGAGAAGGCTCTACATATAGCCAACAATATTATATTACATTCCCTTTTAAATACAAGCAAAATTACTCAGAGATAAGAAAGGTATACATCATTTTATGAACCAACATTTTAATTAAATATAGTAACTTGCTAGCGTTTGTCCACCATTGACATAAAAATGACATCGCCTCCACTTTTTCTTTGCAGTGGCGAGCTTCCTTCCAAAGTTCAAGACCTGAAATGGGACACTGAACTTGCGCCCAAGGAGAAGAGGATATGAATTGCCCACCTTCCAGCGGAGGATAACGGAGCTTGTTCTCCAAATCTTTGACATACCCCATCATGGAAACAAACTGAATTTTGAGGTCTCTAAAAATGGAAATTGAAATAAACCCAAATCTATTATTGCTTGAGAAAGGGAGCTCTTGGAATGGGCTCGCCTTGAAATTTACCAAATGCTTTGACAGTGCGTTTCTGTGCATTAGAGCCACAAAGAAATCCAAAACCCTAGCAACCATATTCTTATCTTGAACCAGAACCCCAAGATGTTTGAAACAAACAGAGCAACGATATCGGAGTTCACTCTGATTAGAACACTTTCCACTAGATACTCTTCACCCAGAGTAAAGATTATTGCCTGCAATATTTCTTCTGTTGGGGCCCAAAAAATGTTCTTCAGGGGCGCTTTGGTTGCACCTCCACTAAATGCTATCTCCCTGACAGTACTGCCCCCATGAACAGCGAGTATCCCGAGCGCTGAAGCTAGATTTTGATCCATTGCTGCCTCCTTAGCGAAAGAGAATTTCAAAGCAATAACACAACACAGAGAAGGAGAACAAGGTTTTGGAAGGAAGTAAGAGAAGTCTCTCAAGCAAACGGCTTCATTAATGATTATCATTCCTCAATGCTCGTTCATCGCCGCCACCTTCTATTCACACGCGGGAGAGCCAAAAAAACAAGGAGCCAAATTATGACTGACTAAGAGCCTTAAATTATATTAGCTATGCCATTAAACTCCTCCCATGCCCCTCTATGATTATCAACAATGATTGATGCATTTTGATCGACTCCACAATTGGCGAGAAAATCTATTGCAACATTAGTTGCCCTGAAACAACGAAAACCTTCCCATGCATCAAACTCCGCAAGACATTTTCAAGCTTTAGAAAGAATGTTTCCCAGGTTCTATGAAAATGTTGATGACTTATTTAAAGCCGAAATGATTATTTGCGAATCCCCTTCCACCTGAAGCTTTACAATACCACACTAAGAAGCCAGATCCAAGCCAAGCATCAAGGCTTGAGCTTCTGCTTCATTGTTTGTACCATCCTTCAATTTTTTAGACGCAACCTTAGTAAGGGAACCGCTACAATCTCTAATGATGCAACCAACGCCAAAGGCTTCAGGGTTACCCCTAGAAGTCTCATCAAATTTCAATTTGAACCAAGGGGGAAGACACCATTCAACCTTCTTCTTTTGATTTTCGTTTTCAAAAACGACTATTGCCCTGTCAACAAGAGTTCTTAGTTCCTCATTATAATGTTAAGATTATTATATATATAAATAAATAAATTTTATTTATATAATAATTTTTAAAAAATTATAAATAATTCAAGTAGGGCTTCAGAAAGTTTAGTAATATAAATTTGTAGGTTAACCTGCCGTGTTTAATTGAAAAATTGTCAATGATTTGTCTTATGTCAAATGTTAACATGACTCTGTTTATTTATATATTAAAGATTATTCATGTAATAAATAATTGAACAAAAAATAATGTTTAATAATTAAGTAGGGCTTCACAAAGTTTAATTATAAAAAAATTAAAAAAAGTTTGTAGAATTTTTTAATTAATAGTAAGGGTTTTTTTTTAAAGAACCGCAAATAAGGTTTAAATATTCAAATGAAATAAAAAAGTCTACAAACAATTTAAAACATTCAGAGAACATCAGCTAAGCAAAACCAATGTAATTAGAAAAAAACACAACGAACTAACAAGGAAAGAAAAACCACTATACACGATTAATAACAACTATCTAGAAAGTTTGCAGGGTAAGTTGCCCATTAAAGAAAAAAAAATTGTCAATGATTTGTTTTATTTGTACTTGCTTGCATTAGGTACTATCGTTTTTGCCTCAGCAAATTAATTTGCTTGGGAATCCATGACCATCCAATACAATCTCCTTCACAACTAAAATTTAAAGCAATTTTTTAATGTGTGAATAACATACATCATTTTAATATTATTTTCTAGTTATCTAATAAACGACAATTTATCCTATAAATGATGATTAATCAGTGTATTCTGCATCAAATCAAATGTCTTAATTTTTTTAATATGAAATTTGTGTGTTTTATAATAATTTTCGCTGCATACGACGAGTAGCATTGCAACGTTCTTTTTGGGGTTTTATGCAAATGTTTGTCATTCATCTCACCGAGGCCAACAAATTCTTAAAACAATATTGCAAACAGGGTTGCAACAAACAGTTGTCGTGACTGATAAACAAGACCACAGATTGCACTGCCAAGTGTGACCGAAGGACAAGTGCGATTTCTGGGACAACTTTCAAATCACCGACACTTTTGGCAGTTAGCAAGTTGTTGTACACCACATATTTAAAAACTCTGAATAAATAAAACTTAAACAATCAAACCTGCTGATCTTCTGCCCATCAATGAAGAGAAAAAAACACGGGCTAAATTAAATTCTATAAAACAGAAATGACAATTGTCAGTGCATAACAACAATTTTTTTTTTAAAAATATTTTTAAGCTTATTTTAATTTTAAAACCCACAATCTGTAGCTTATATTGATCAACATGCAATTGTTTTTACTATCAAATTAATTTTTTTTCCTTTTTATTTTATCTTAAATGTGTATAATTTTAGAAGTCTTAAATCTCTTCAAATGTTAAAGTTTAAAGCTTGGAAGCTTCAATTTTCTATTAAGCTCAATCTGCTCAGGACTCAACCAGAATAAATTGACAAATACAAATAAACAAACAATGTGCAATTTTTTGAAAAAGAGATTTCTCTGAAAAAAAATTATGATAAATATTTATTTGCATATCTTTGATACCAAATCGCAGTGTGTGAAGCCAAAAATCAATTGAAATAAATATTTGTCACTTTTTTCAGATGTAAATAATTGTGGACTATGGAAGCATAAATCTTACACTTCTAAAAAAATTCAATTTCACTGAGTAAAACACAAATTTGCTGCTCAATGTATGTATAAATGCAAGGCTAAGATAAGCATTTATGGAAATAGAAAAACAACAAAATACCATGAAAGGAATATATGGAAAGCTTCAATACATCATACGCATTATTTCCCTTAAGTCAAGCAAGAGGGGTTCAATATTAAGTAATAAAAACAAAGAATGTTTTGCTCGAAAACAAGGCAAACAAGACAAATCCACAACCTTGAATAAGCCCTCACCATATTGAAAACAAACAATGATTCACTTCCCATTCACAATGGCCTGCAAACACTGATTCGCTCCCCATTCACAATGGCCTGCAACAAATTTTATGTATTGGCTCATAAAAGGAGCATCCATGCCAATGAAGTTGCAAGTAAGGGCATCACATACAAACTTTGTTTCAATGTTTACAACCTCACAAATGCTCTCTTTGACCTTGTCTTCACTAAGTCTCCTCAACAAACTTTGCACAGAGGAAAAAACTTCGTTAGAATTACTGCATTACAATTACTAAAATACATGCAAACCCCACTACAACAAAATAAAACACAATACTTGGCAATAAAAATGTCTTACCTCATCTTTTGAAATAAGTTGATTAGAGAGACTTAATCTTGGCATTAGGCTCACTACATCTACGAGTTACCTGGCGCTCTACTTCGCCCTATATGTGGACATTATCTGATCTATGTTTGAAAATCAGGTATTTCATCGGATATCAATTATTCGCCCCTTTGCTATGTGGTATAAAATGCTTCCAACTTGTCTATCTTTCTTCCAATTGTCATAATATCAATACATTAACCATTTACCTTAGTTATGATATTATAACCACAGTGGCTCTTAAAGGTGTTCAGGGAAGAAAATGCCTCAAAGTCCACATAACACAAATTCATAATGTAAGAAAAAACAATGTTACCCTATAACAACACACGAGTAAAATGCCACATAACAATAACAAACAATTGTGATTTAATTTCCGTATGAAATGAGGTCTTTTTCTATTTTAAATTATTTATCAAAAATTTCAATTAATTAACGTAAATATATGATTGGGTTGTAATAGGTTAACCATGTAAGAATTTAGAGATATGAATAACTTATAACACATTATTGTAGTATTTAAAAATAGTTCTATGTGTTTTATTTTATGTGAATTTATGTCAATTTTACATATTTAATTATATAGATAGGGCTTTGATTGACGTAGCCTAAATAATTATGGTTTGATAGTTTGTATTCATCTTCTTATATACACAAGCATTATTAGTTGGACATTTATTATTAATTTTATTCAAAGTGTATGATAGGCGTATTCTATTTTTTTGAAGTTCCCAATGTTTTGCACAACTTGTATCTACATTTGTGACAAATGTCAAGTAGGATCTATGCAATAAGTTTAGAATCTCATGATTTTTTTGCCTTTTTTTAATGTGGCAAACGGAAATGTATGCTTAACAAACTGGAGATTATATGAACTAACAGGATGAGGTATTGAGACAACAATACTTGTTATTTAGGAAGAGGTATTTAAGTGTTCATAAGTTAATAAAATGTGCGATTTACATTTTTGCTAGCTTCTTTTATTAGAAAGTTCATTTTAAATCTTGTATTAATATTTTTTACACTATCTCGATATTGATTATTGCTTTTTTTCTAAGTTTTAAATTATTTTACCCAGCTTTAAATATATTTATGCTTTTTTAGTTCGTCTTAATAAATTAAAGATTGTGGTTTTATGGAGGCGGCATTCCTCCAATTGTCACATAGTAAATAATGTCACAAATTATTAAAATTATATTATATTAAACGATTTATTTCTTTTACATTATGAAAATGATGATATGTCGACCACTATATGTCACCCATAAATATAAGGTCATGTTGGGAGGAACAATAAAACCATAATAAATATTAATATATGGCAAAATAAAAAAAATATATTAATTATAAAATTCAAATTCACCAAAGAGATGGAAAGAACATATAAACAAAAGAAATCACATAATTACTCTTTCCTACAAATTAATTGCAACAAAAGAAATCATCTTTCCTAAAAATTAACAGAGAAATCCTCTTTCCTAAGAATTAACTCCAACTAAATATTGGTGGAAGATTATATAATTTGGAGTAACAAATATTTTTAGCTTTCGTGCCCTTGCACTACAACGACCTAGAAAGTTAGAAGTAAAAAACAAAAATTGAAGACAAAGTTTTATATATGGTTTGGCTTATTGGATTTTTTTTTTAGAAACATGACATGCATCTTAGAGCAGTGTGAGTTATTTGAAATTATAAATCATTATTTTTTAAAATTAAAAGTAAAAAACAAAAATTGAAGACAAAGTTTTATATATGGTTTGGCTTATTGGATTTTTTTTTTAAAAAACATGACATGCATCTTAGAGCAGTGTGAGTTATTTGAAATTATAAATCATTATTTTTAAAAATTAAAAGTAAAAAACAAAAATTGAAGACAAAGTTTTATATATGGTTTGGCTTATTGGATTTTTTTTAAAAAACATGACATGCATCTTAGAGCAATGTGAGTTATTTGAAATTATAAATCGTTGTTTTTTAAAATTAAAAGTAATTTTTAAACGAAAATGTAATTTTCTTTGTTGAGATTAAATTAAATATATATTATAGATTCATTGATTGTTATTGGTAATGAGGATATTTTGGTCAATTCATACCTTCATCTTTGATCTGTTTTCCAACCCCTCTTACAAGTAATGTGTTGCTTTCAACGATTCTATTCACATCATATTTATTCATATCAAAGTTGATCACAGCATTAAGACCTCGAAGTTGGTCATACGCTTCAACCACCTCTTCTTGTATCCGTGTTAAATTAACTCAATGAAATGACATTAAAAAATATTTGTTTTGTTTCAATAATATTTTCGTAAAAACCAAAAAAAAAAACTTTACGACAGTACATTACAAAAAATTACAACTTTATTATATATAAATTTAAATATTGTTGTTTCAAAATGTTAAAAATCATATACACTACTTTACATTGATAAAAATTCATTTTTTTAAAATTAAAGACATGGCATTTTCATTTGTCTATTGTGCAAAAAGGCAACTCATAGAAAACTCATGCAATAACATAGCATGTTTCAACGTTTTACCAATGATGGACTTTTTGGTGAGTTTTGTTGTCATTTTGCATAATGTGTTGCTTTCAATTATAATATTTATATATATTCGATGACATGCAAAAACATTTATATTTGTCTCAGCGATATTCTCATTAGAAATAAAACTGTATTTACTTAATTCTCAATCCAATATACGTAACATCCCCAAGCACAACTCTATTTACTTTGTGGTACGAAATATCATATGTTCATGCTAAGAATTTATTGTAATATTTGCCACAAGTTTTTCTAGATTGAATTGTGTACTTTCAAAAATGTTTATCATTATTTCGTTTGTTTGGTTTTGGTGATCATTCCTTGCTTGTTTATGATTATGCTTACGAATTTAATAAAAAATCAAAATTATACTCATGGATGGATGTTAACAATTATCACAATAATATAATTAGCCATTGTCCAAAAGGTGCAAGTTATGTTGGATGAGATGTAATTTTTTGTTTCGGTAAAGAGGGATTTTCTAAAGTGAAAGAGTGTAAATCGGTACTTGTACTTTTCTTGAAACCTATGATCGCTGGCCCCATCTAACATTTCGTGCACAAAGTGTTAAGCAATTATAATCTTATATTTCTTGTATCCTAGGTACAGTGGAAAGTGAAGATGTGTGTTCCTTCATATGGCGTGGCAAATAGTTGTTCAAGGAAGATACATTTCGTTTCATGGGTGATCTTGAGCAATGACAAAGTGGTGGGGGAGGGCAATGCCATACAAAACATGCAAGTGGTGAAAGATTTAAGGGTGAATTGGGCGGTGATGTTGAGGGGCAATGACAATGTATTTCAGATGATATTGTACACTAGAGGGCCCATATCATACACAAAACCCACATTCAAGGTAGTTGGGTTTACATGACCTGCACCTATTACAAAGGCGTGTGTAGCTTGCAGTGTGGCAGCATATTTGATTAGTCATTTTTTATTGTCAAGGGTGGATGAGGACATTATGAGAACTAATTTGATTACGATAGAGCTCCACATCTGATGTGCGTTTTTAATTAGTGTTGCGATGTCATTGAGGTAGAGACAAGACATTGAGGTCTTAGAGTTTATCTTGTAGCTATTGTTTGTCCATGCCACCAATATATTGACACCTAGGGCAATTACATCGAGCATAAGAACATACAAAAATGTCTTACTCGAACCCTGAAAGAAAATGCGACCACAATTGAAGCTTATCTTTGTAAGCATCTTATTTAACCATGTTGGCAAAAAAATATAAAATATAAGGGAACATTAGTCAGGAAAAACTTGTTTTTGAAAGATTATTAAAATGAATATCAAACTCTTGTTTCTTAATGCTTCATGCGGAAAAAATCAGATGGGTTGGCGATTGTGAGTTTCAAGTGAGGTACGATTGTCGATTTGCACTCTTTTGCTTTAGAAAACCCACTCTACAAAAACAGAAAATTACATCCCTTTTGTCGTAACTTGTAGTTTTTAGTATTACAATTATAGGCTCCACAAATGAAGTTATAACAGTTGAGGTGGTGCCTAATTTAAGAAACATCAAACTACCATAGTGTTTGGAGAGAGCATGATAACTAGTGATTGCCCAAAAGGTGCAAGTTATGCTAGAAGGGATGTAATTTTTTGTTTCAATAAAGTGGTGTTTTGTAAAGTGAAAGTGTGTAAATCGACAATTGTATTTTACTTGAAACCCATGATCACTGACCCCATCGAACCTTTTGTGCACAAAATGTTAAGCAACAATTATCTTATATTTTTGGTAATAGTGGTGAAGGTGGAAAAAGAGGTTTTGTGTTCCGTCATACAATGTGACAAATAGTTGCGCAAGGAGGAGACGTTTTGTTTCAAGTGAGCTTAAGAAATTGCGAAGTGGTGGGGAAGGGCAATGCCATATAGAACATGCAAGTGGTGAAATATTTTAAGTTGAGTTGGGCGGTGATGGTGAGGGGAAATGACAAGGTATTTCGAGTGACATCGTACACTAGACCCACATTTAGGGCAGTTGTTGGATTTACATGACTTACACCCATTACAAAGGGGTATATAGCTTGCAATGTGGTGACATATTTGATTGGTTATTTTCTATTGTCAAGGGTGGACGAGGACGTTAGGAGAGTTGATTTGATTACTGAAGGGCTCTACACGATGTGTGGCTTGAATTAATGTAATGTTGTTGACATAGGGACAAGACATTAAGGTCTGGTGCTTATCTCGTAGTTGTTGTCTGTCAATGCTACCAATATATTGACATCTAGGGCAATCACATCAAACATAAGAACATATAAAAATGCCATACTTGAACCCCTAGAAGAAAATGCGACCACGGTTAGAGCTTGTCTTTGCAAGCATCTTATTTATGCCTGTTGGCAAAAAAAAAACATAAAATCTAAGGGAGCATTAGTCAGGAAAAAGATGTTTTTGAAACACTGTTAAAATGAATATCAGGGTATTGTTTCTTAATGCTTTGTGCGAAAAAGTTGAATGGGTTGGCGATCATGTGTTTCAAGTGAGGCATGAGTATCGATTTGCACTATTTTGTTTTGGAAAACATTGCTTTTACCAAAATAGAAAATTACATCCCTTTTGTCGTAACTTACAGTCTTCAATTTGGCAGTTGTAGCCTCCACAAAGGAAGCTATAATAGTCAGGGTGGTGTCTAATTTAAGATACATCAAACTACCATAGCACTTACAGAGAGTATGCAAATGTTGGTGGGGATTCCAAGCCATGTCCAATAGACTACCCAAAACTAGAAGCGCGTGTGGTCATGTGGACAGTTTTACCTTTCCACTATTCATCGAATTAAGAGAAGCGAGCACTACTTTTATGATTACACTAGTTGTTGTTAGTGATATTGAGAATGAGAATGAAAAAACATGGAAGTCTTTGTATCTATATTTATTTGCATATGGCAACCTTCATCAGTCGATTAGATTATATAAAAGACAACTTTTGTTGAAGGAACCTTTTTTTTTCTTGTGTAATTGGTTTAGAGTCATCTAATTAGATTTTAAATAGTTAAAACAATCATGATTTTCATGTAATTAGTTTTAGACTCGTCTAAGTTGACATGTGGTGCATTCTATACATCTTTAGAGGAGCCATTGGATATTTGATACAAATTTATGGGGATGGACTTGAAGAGCCCTGGCTAGATGCATGTGCATGGTTTAGTGACATGTCACCTATGTTAATGCAATTTGTAGCTTCCATCAAAGTGTTTCAATTACCCACTACATGATTGAAATATGAGTCATCTCTATGAAAACATATCTCTTTGAGGTATTTTGTCAATTACATATTATCATGGCCAGTGTATATTCAAGAGTGTTTTGTTATGGGAAATAGTTTGAGTAAGTCCTTTCAAAATCCTTTTTATGTAGGTGTGCGTGTTTATGTTGCGAGTGATGTGGCTTTGCGTCTTGGTAGAGCGATGCTTTTAAATGCAAATGTGTAAATTAACATACTACTATGAACAAGCGAGGAAAGTATCTATCGATAATATTCTTAATTCTTATTATAGATATTATCATAAATTTGGGTGGCTTTGCTTTTATTGGATTTCATGCAAACAAAGGTCATATGTGTTGTACCCGAAAAATGTCACTCATTTTTGGGACAACATATAAGCTATTTTGGTCCTGCAAGACAAAATTATCACTTCCCATATCAAAAAATTATTTTGAACT
Source organism: Torreya grandis (assembly GCA_037957365.1). Classification (NCBI taxonomy): domain Eukaryota; kingdom Viridiplantae; phylum Streptophyta; class Pinopsida; order Cupressales; family Taxaceae; genus Torreya; species Torreya grandis. The sequence continues at coordinate 1,353,500 of JARHVA010000636.1, forward strand.
TTCAAAATTGGGAATTATTCAAACTTTTTCAGTTAAAGGACTAACAGGGTCAATAGGTTCAAAGGCTTCTACAGGCGAGTTCAATCAAAAGAACAAGTTTTCTCAACACTTAGATGCTTTTGAGGTCGGTTCAACATCTTGGTTCAACCAAAAATGTTCATCGGCAAGCTTCTAAGAAGGATTGAACTATTGAACCATTGAACCTCACTTTTAAAAAGGTTCAAAGGTTCAACGACGTCAACAGGATTCAAGAGTTAAGCACTTCGGTCAACAGGTTCAAAATGATTGGTTCAACATGGTTTGTTTCAAAGAGCTTGGTTCAAGCGGTCAATTGAATAAATAGAAACGAAGGAATGAACCATTGAACCGTTGAACCAAAGTTGGTTCAATTGGTCAGTTCAAGTGACAGGGTCAAAGGAGTGCCCCAAAAGTCGAAGAGACAAGTGCCCTTGCGGAGAGAATTTCCATGGCAAAAGTGACTAAGGCAAGCAAAAGCCCGAAACAAAAGCCCATCAGAGCCTCGCAGATGCTGCCAAATGTCGTCTGTCGAGCCCTATTTTACTTTGTTTCTAAGAGCTGCGGAAGTTGCCGTGTCCTTTGTAAGATAAGCGGAACACATCAAGTGTCAACATCCGCATGAATTTAAAATGAGTCCCAAATGTATCTACATTGTTTCTAAAATCTTAGCGAAAGCCACCACATGTCATCTTCCGCGGGATACTCAAAAAAGCATCCAAAGCCTTTATAAGTTAAGCAGACGCTGCCACGTATCCTCGCCTGTTTCACAACGGATACTGCTGCGTGTCACCTATTGAGATCAGTGGAAAATTGACTAAGGCAAAGCCAAAGGAAAAGTCCCCCGAAATAGAAAACCCGTTGAGGAAATGAAAAGCCCGAAAAGCAGCCACGTGTCCCTTATTAAAATACAACGGAGATCGCCATGTGTCATCTTCCGCAGGAAACTAATATGAGTCCCAAAGACTTTCCAAAGGCAGCTAAAGCGTGGCGGATGTCGACAAGTGTCAGCATCCGAATGAATCTAAATGGGTCCCAAATGTTTCTATAGTATCACCAAAGCTCAACGGAGACTGCCACATGTTCTCTTTCGCAGGACTTTCAAAAATGTTTCTAAAGCTTCTATAGACAAGCAGAAGCTGCCACATGTCTCGTTGTAACTCCGTGGAGCGCGACAAGTGTCTGCATTTGCATCTCGAGTTTCTTACAGGTTTCAAAGCTTCTTTCAATAACCATCTCTCAGAGTCTCACGGATGCTCCCAAGCGTCTTCACCTATTTTGCAGCGGAACATGCCACGTGTCAATTGTTAAGACCAGCAAAAAGCGACCAAAGAACAGAGGATCGAATTGAACCAAGGACCCGATTCAATTGCCAAGAAAGGAGGAACGATGAAGAAGACCAGAAATATTCACGCATGAAATATGTTTCTAGAAGCAGACCACCAAGTAGACATTGGAAGACAAACATTCAATGGCGTGACCCATTTGTCTGCATTGAGAAAAGCAAATGGGCAAATACGCCCGACTCCAGCATATCTTCTTGACAAAATTTAATGTAACATGATGTGTTACTACTCCCAAGTCTTTCTTGGAAGGCTATATATTAGACTCTCTCTTAATGTTTTAAGGAGATCTTTCTCTGTGATTAGAAACAAAAAGCTCTGCCCAAATTGAAAGGCATTACTGAGACTTTGAGCTCAGATTGTTCATCATATTTCTTTGTTAAAATCAGAAAGCAAGTTACTTTCAGACTTTGTGTTGTTATAACTTGTATCATTATAGGGGATTGTTCTTATGTCTATTTCTTAAATGTATTCTTGTTTATGCAATTTAACAAGCAGAGCTAGTGGAGGTGACAAAGGTGTCCTGAAGCCAGTTACTTTCAGACTTTGTGCTGTCATAATTATCTTCAATGTGTGTTTATTTTATGTTTCTGTGTAAAAAATTTTGGGACGACTTTGTGCCCTCGTTGTTCTTCGTATTCCATTCTTTCGCAGTTGAAGTGGAGACTTTGTGCCTCATTTCATCCTGCTGTGTTATTATACGCTATTACAAGTTATTTGTCTTCACCAAAAAGATTCTTTTTGTCTGCTGAACAACACCTCTGAAAGAAGAGGATTGTCTTTTGTTATTTCATCTAGATTTCTCCTTTGATTTATGCACATCATCTCTGAAAAAAGAGAGATGGATGGTTTATCCTACCCTTGAGTGTTATTTTCTATTCATATATATAGTATATAATTTCTGCATATCTACAGGGAACCTCCCTTTGATGAGAGGAGAGATTAGTCCCCTTTCGATGTAAACCTATACATTTGGCCGACCAATCTTCTTGTTGTGGTTGATCAACCCTATTTTGTTTATTAGTACACTGATTGACAAAATATTCACCCAACAATATATATGTGTGTTTTTATTTATTTTATATAAGTGTGTATAATTATTAAACTTTGGTTAAGTTGGCCTCAATTGATAATATTATTCATTAACGACATATTATTTTGTTAGTCAGATGATGTGGTTAAGATAGTTACCATTGAGCCGCCAAACATACTGCTGGTGTTAAAGCAAGCCCCTATGTATAAAAGAATAAATTTGATGGATCTCAATGATGAAGACATAATCCCACCTTTCAATAAATTTTCGAAAGTGTTTGTTGCATCAAACCTTAAATACATATAAGTGTCAATTTGCATCAAATTTATAGAATGTTATATAATAGTTAAAAAACCAAAAACACAGATTAATAATATTATATTTTAAAAGGCCTACAATACCACGAAGCACCTTAATTATGGTCAGATTCAAGTACAAGATGTTCGTATTACACCATTAAACAAACTCAAAAGGTAATGAGAAGAGTAATTTAAATGAACCAAACCCAACACGGGCGCACTACAGAGAGAAACCTTAAATATCGGCAAATTTTCCAACTCGTACGAACAAACTCCGAATTTATTCCTGAGAATTCGGAGGAAAATCAAAAACACCGTTGATATGTACACATTTTTCCATGCTGCGAACTAACGCTACTCTTAATCCAAATCATCGGATTGGAAAAAGCTGGGCTTGAAATGTTGAGAAGGTTGTTATCCCCGAAGCTTCGTGGAAGAAAATAGAGGGAGACTAAACAGCCTTTAAAGAAATGAAGGGTCAGGCTCATAGATAACAGACAGCACAAGGCTATATTTACCGATCTATACGTGTGGCCGCTGGTGTTGCAGAAATGGAGAAATATCTCAACGAAAACTTTGGAGGAGTGGAAGCAAAGCATCCGTCCAACGCTTCGCTGGAGAGATGGCGGAAGCTCTGTTTTATCGTCAAGAATTCCAAGAGGAGGTTTCGCTACATTGCCGATTTGGACAAAAGAAAAGAAATCGAGCAAATGCAAATCATAAACAAGGTGTGCCTCACGCTTCTTCACTCTCTTCTGTTTCAGATTTTGATTTTTTTTTTTCAAACCCTGTTCTCCTTGAAATAATTTTCATGGTTTTTATTTATTTTTATTGTAATATATTATAGCATATGTGTGATTTGAATAGATTGATTGAAATAATTGTGATTTAGAATAGACAAAATTAAAGGGCAAATGACAAAACTGAAGCCGTGGATCCCATGCGAGGGCCATCCCTGTGTTGGGAGTGGGGATCCATCCACTCGATGGAGAAGATAAGTTTTATAATTATAAAAAGGCCCTCCAACCTCACCCCCTGCCATACAACCTTAACTCGGTCCGATCCAGAGTTTGGACGGTAGCATCTGACAGTATAGACTTTTGGGTTTTTGCGAGTGTGTTAATTTAAACTGAAGAATCTATGTAGACACTCCTCTTTGTTTTTTAACTGAATAAAAGCAAAAAAAAAAATTTACAAATACTAGATTATAGATGTTCTGTTAAAGATATGCATTACATTTAAACAAAGTACAGAATATCAGGAAAAAGGGGAAAAAATATTGTTGTACAGTCATGTACAATATCATAATAAAAACAGCAATAAATTGCTGTGTCATCATGAAGATATCTGTCAAATCGTTAACAGTGAGTCTTATAATAGTTAAATGTAAGTGAAAGTGTATCAGAGCAGCTGCACTTGTGTCAATTTGTGCTGACCCTGTAATCACTGTTATCGATTTTGGACTCGTAAAATACTTTATAGCAATTTTTTTTCAAACTTACAACCTAGTTTGAAAACCTCTGCGTTCGAATAGGTGAGACAAGTCAATAGTGAAGAGGTAGGGGATGGAAAAAAAGTCAATAGTTGTTGAAGGGTAGAAAAAGAAAAAGAGTTCATAATAGTTTATATTTAATTGAAAAGTAAATGTACAATTTAATCGTATCATTTTGATTAAATAAGTAATGTTAAGTTTTAATTATATAATGATGTCTTTTTTATAAATATAAAATATTTCAATGTTAAAATTTGTATAGTTTTAATTAATTTAAAATATGACTTACTCTCATTTAAATTAAGAATTTTTTTTAGACGTGTATAATTTTAAGTAAATATTTTTATATTAAAAATTATAGAATATAAGTATGATAGGAAAAAAAATAAAGAATAACATAAAATTTACTACGTATAAAAAAATTAATAATTTTATTAAGAAATTTAGGTGAATATATTTTTGAAATTTTATTATTTTAAAAAATATGACTTTTTTTTAAAATAATTAAATTAAGGTTTGATCAAGTAAATAAGTATATATATGAAATTATTATTTTTAAATGAAATGATTAAAACCTTAATTTTTTAATATTTTGGTGATAGTAAATAAAGAAATGTTTGGGGAAGGAAGGAAGGAATAAATAAAATAAAAATTTATAAATAAGTATATATATATGAAATTATTATTTTTAAATGAAATGATTAAAATCTTAATTTTTTAATATTTTGGTGATCATAAATAAAGAAATGTTTGGGGAAGGAAGGAAGGAATAAATAAAATAAAAATAAGAATATAAATTTATAAAGATTTTTTAAATTGAAAATGTTTGTTATATTTTTATTTATTTATTTTTGGAAATGGAAAAATATCGGTTTATTGTCATCAAAAGTTATTCTTACTATTAAAATAATGGTTTTTATTTTATAAAAAAATCTTTTTGAATGGTTTCGTATTTCAGTTAGTTTTAAGGTCTTGGAGATATTTCATTTTGAAAAATAATAAATAGTATAAAGAAAAATTTACCATATATTTAAAATAAATTATTATTAATATTTAAGTTAATAATAAATTAAGATATAAAATTAAATATTTTGAATAATTATAACATGAGGTTTAGGATAAATATTATAGAATTTATTTTATTTTTTTAATAAATTTTTTTATTGAAAAGATCTTTACAACTTAATTTTTGTATTTTAATTTTATCTTTTTTACATAATTTTATTTTGTTTGCCATCTTAATATTAAAATATTATGATTTTTATTAAGTCTTAATAATATTTTTTTTATAAATATTTATTGGAATGTTGTCATTGAGAAAAACTCATCTTAGCAAATGCATTTAAAAGTTAAATGCATTTTTACATTTTACAACTATTTTGAGGGTTTAAATGGATTCACCTTAAAAGGTGTAAATGAGTGACCCATGTAGAAAGTAATCAATTTTATATTATTTTAATTTTTTTAAGGCCATCACAATCATGTTTTTCAATTTTATTTTTTTAATATTATAATTTAAATGAAATAATTATATTTTATTGATTTATAAAATGAAAAATCATTTCAAAAACATTTCAATTTAAAAAAAAAATAAAAAAAATAAGTTAGTATATTTATAAGCAAAATATCATATCACAATTTAATAAATAAAAGTTTAATTTTACTTTCTCTACTTAAGTACTTAATGGACCAAGTATTATTTAACAAAGTAAGTTGTTCTCAACATAGTGAAAATATGTGATGCCTTGCCCAATATCAAGTCTTACCCTAAGTTAGATTTTTGTACCACATTAAAGTGGATTCTTGAACCACATTAAAGGGACATAATACAATGTCTGAGATATGGGAATTGATTGTTAGGTCTTCTTGATTTGTATCCTCTATTTGACGTGTATTGATAAGTATGAAAAAATCTTATAATATTGGTATTTGTATGCCTTAATAAGTTAGTTTATTTCTTTGTATTGAATGCCATTTAAGGAATGTTATTACAAGTACAATTGCTTAATTTATCATTATTCCTCTTCTTTTCTTATCCAATTAAGCATATTATGGACCAAGTATACTTCATCTACGAAGGTAAGTTATTATCACCAGAGTGACAACATGTGATGCCTTGCCCAATACCGAGTCTTACCCTAAGTTAGATTCGTGTACCACATTAAAGGGACATAATAGAATGCCTTAGATTTAAGAATTGATTGTTAGGTCTTCTTGATTTGTATCCTCAATTTGATGTGTACTGATAAGTATGGAATAATCCTACAACATTTGTATTTTTCTGCCTTAACAAGTTAATTTATTCATTTCCATTGAATGTTGTTTAAGGAACATTATTACAAGTACTATTGCTTAATTTATCATTGCCCCTCTTCTTTTATTATCTAATTAAGCCTATTATAGACCAAGTATACTTCATCTACGAAGGTAAGATGTTATCACCAAAGTGGCATCATGTGATGCCTTTCCCAATACCGAGTCTTACCCTAAGTTAGATTCTTGTACCATATTAATCTTTTGGGATATAATCGTTTAACAACTATCCTCTTGGGTGGCAATTTTCCAACTTAGCCTTTTGACATTCTAGACATTTGGGAACAAATAATGCCACCCTTTTTTACATTCCATGCTACAAATAATATGTTTTCAGCTCATGTGTCATCTTAGTGATACTAGGATGAGTGACTGTGGGGCCAAATGAACTTCTTGCTTGATTACCTCCTTGATTTCACCCTTATATGGTATAAGAATCCCCCATTTAAACCTTAAAATACTATCAAAATTAGAAGAATATCTCACATATTTCTTGTCTACAAGTTCTTGTGCAACTATATGACTGATTTATTTGCAAAAAAAACATTTTTTTCTTCTTGTGCCAACGATTGTTTTCTCAATTCAGATGAGACAAGAGATAAAAACAAAGTATGCTCTCCTACTAACAACATCAACCACTCTATTTTCCTTCCCCTTGAAATATTTTATTTCCATATCGTAGTCACTGATGAATTCTAGTGATTTATGTTGTCGAGCATTCAAGTTTTCTTGAATATAAACTGATTTGTTAGCAATTTGAAAGGTTTTCCTAGCATAAAATGTCTCCACATCTTGAGAGCATGTACAACTGCAACCAATTCCAGATCATGTGATGTAGAATTGACTTTGCTTGGTTTTAGCTTGTGTGATTCATATGGCACAATTATTCCATCTTGAGTTAATACCGCACCAAGTCCATCTAGTGACTCATTTATCCACAACTCAAAAGATCTGTTGGTATTAGGAACTATCAATATAGAAGTCGAAGTACGCAAATATTTGAGCTTTTGAAAATCATCTTCACATTTGGGGGACCGTTCAAACTTTTTACCTTTTTGTTGCAAAAAGGTGTTTAGATGTGTTATTCCAGAAAACCCTTTCACAAATCGTCGATATTAACCAACCAAGTCTATGAAACGACATACTTCATGTACGTTTCAAGGGGCTGCCCATTCTATAATAACATTGATTTTTACAGGATTTGGTGAGTTGTCATCTTTGGAGATGATATCCAACCTAAATAATGCATTTCACTTTTGTAGAAGGAATACATCGATAACTTATCATATAGCCTCTATTGCCTTAATGTCTAACAATCTAGCCTTAGATGTTATTTATTTAATTGTTCATTCTTTGAGTACACTAGAATATCATCAAGGAATAACAACATGAAATGATCCAAATAATCCCGAAATATGCTATTCATGAGATTCATGAAAGCTATAGGTGGGTTGGTAAGACCAAATGGCATTATTATAAATTGATAGTCGTCATACCAGGTTTTGAATGTTGTTTTATGCACATCTTATTCCTTGAAGAGAGAGGAGTCATTACTTTGCACCTTAACTTGGTATCCATGTGGTATTTAAATGATACCACATCAATATTTGAAATTTATCCTATATTTTTTAATATTGGAGGATGCAAAAAAATAAAAGTATACAATTCCAAATATGCACACAACCCCAGAGGGTGAAAGTTACAAACACATATATATCAAAACATACAACAAAATAAAATTAGCTGCAACATCTAAGGAATGACACAAAACAATACACATAATCAACTGTTGTATATGACAAACTACAATGAATGCAACCATATAGCTGTTGAATTCTTCAATTTTTTTGCAAAGTCCTTCATGATTATCAACGAAGCATCTCAATTATAATTTGATATCCTTTAATTAATTTGTTAGGTCCTCAAATTAGTAAGAAGAGTAAATTTTATGACTTGTTGCATAGAGGAGAATTGAATCAAGAAATCGAAATAAGGTCAATAAATAACAACTCCTAAGAAGTACAAAACTTGATAAAGAAGGAAGAATGACATCTAGTTTTTCATAAATGCTTGACTATAATGTCTAAATAGTTCAAAAAACACATTATTTGACATTCCCATTCCAAGAAAAACTTTTGTCCAAGATAGTGTGGTTGTGAAGAGGGATGGGAAATCATGTTGAACTTGTTTCTAGATCGATTTCATTAAATTGCATGTCCAAAGCATATGCTTAATAGTTTCTTTATAATTACAAAACAAATAAGACAACTTAACCTCTTGTAGAAACCCAAGTCTATCAACAACATGTAGCCTATAATGAATTCCCCTCTAAGCAAGAAGTTGGGCACTAGAGTCAAATTTCGATCTCCAAACATTGGTATAATATTGAACCTAGATGCACTTAGTCAACTTGTAGTTCCACTTTTGGTTCAATCTTTTTTTAATAGATATATAATAGGTAACATATTAATATAGGGGATTTTAAGAGGGAATTGATTAAATCTAGCACCATTGGATAACCTCCAATCTTTGATAAAGTTACGAGGAGTGTCCATAGTGATCTTAATAATAGGATCATCTTTGACTAATGAAATAATGAAATATGTGATCTTGGCTTATCATTTTCGGAAAGATAAAAATAGTTCTTCATCGTTGGCCAAGGTAGCCATTTCATCACTAGGGAGTTTCAAAGGTATTTAAAAGTAAAAATTCCTTTGCTAAATAACTTTGACCCTTGTAGAGTATTTTCTAGAGCCAAGGGACATCTATCGAACAGTTCCACCAAATTGTGGAGTTGGGAAGCTTAGCTCATATTTTCCCACTGAGTAGGTGAGAAGTTTCTTCCCAAGCTTTGTACACGTTGATCACTAATGGAGAACCTTTGATTTTGTAGAATTTAACATTTAACATTTTATCTTGTAAATTGGCATGCTTCCATTTGTCTTTGGGAGTTGCTAGTTGAAATCTATGTCTAAGGAGGACTTTCCAAGGTTTGTCACCATGAATCCTCATTTTTCATTTGGAGATGAGAAATTTTCCTTGGGTCCACAAATCAATGATACCCAACCCAGCCTTATATTTTGGTTTTGTACAAAGAGTCCAAGAAATCACTATTGCACCTTTTCGACCATCCCATTTAGCACAAAAGAAGTATCTCGCCTTTTGGATGAGTTTTAAGATAGAAAGAATTGGACGACATTTAATAAGAGGATTAATACATGAGTGGTTAAGAAAATGTTATTAATGATTTGAACACGCCCAACGAATGACAATAACCTAACCTCCTACTTGTCAATCTTTCTATTAAATTTATTTTATATTTGTGTGTGTGTGTGTGTGTGTATTCCATGTTTTAAAATAAGAGAGTCGCATTTTAAATTAATTTAAAATATAAAATTTTAAATATATTAAAAATAGATCATTTTTAAATAAATAATATATTATAATGTGATTAACTACTTTACATTGTTATTTTTAAAACTTTTTATAATAGGTGATTGAGGGTTGATGGGTCCTTCATACTATTAAAATCAAACATTTTACAAAAAATCAATTTGTTTCAAATAAAATTTATGAAACAAAGATTTAAGAGTGAATGGCTAAACAACCGGTCAATACAAAAAGAAATTACAAGAATTGTTATCACGTAACCTTGAAAGATAACAAACTAACTACGATAATCAACCAAATAAAGATATCTTATCACCTTAAAACCACTGTAACCATATAAATAAATAAAATCCAATCCCCCTAAATCCGTATCATTATTATTAAATACAAATTGTACAATTATTATTAAATACAAATTGTAAATATTGAGTAGGTATTAGTCATATCATTGAGAATATTGACATTTTGGACTTTCCCTATTGAAAAACTGGTGGTTAAGGGATGAAAACGATTGAGGTTTTAGGTTAGCGATATTATCTTAGATTTGATATTATCGGACGACTTTCCTTTCCGCGGAGCCCTTGTTCCGTACAGAAATAAAACCATAAAAAAAAAGATTAGTTATACTCGTCAATGTTTTGAGACATTTTTTCCAAATTAAATAGAGGTTGGTCTTACGTGGATTACAATGAATGCTTAAAAATATGCCACTCGTAAGTTCATGTAAAAATTATATGCAAGAAATGTGCTAAATTGATTATAATGTCTCTAATCTTATGGAATTAAGACACCCAAAACGTAGATAAGTTTTTAGTGCCATAAATGTTATTTCACCAATGGTGTGGAAGTGGCGATAATTTTTTTTTAAAATATTTTATTTTAAATTTATTAGGTATAGGAGGAGAAGTGCTGCGATTGCTACTTTTAAGTTCTGGGGTTACATCACGATTTAAATGTTATGTAGAAATGTAAAAATTAATTTATTTGATTGTTTAATATTTTTTAAATTAATAGTTATATTTAGTATGTTGAATTTGAAAAAAAATAATTATTTGAATTAAATTAAACTAAGAAATTAGAAATATTTAAAAAAAATGTTCTTCAATATTTAAATATAATATAAATTTGTTATATATTGATATATCAATTGTTGAGATGGTACAATATCATGATGTGATTGGTTATTGTGAGGTAAAAGTAAAATAACTAGTACATAATATTATGACATCTATTAGGTAGTATAAAGTCAACTATATGATATTTTGCATACAAATCTTATTTCAATTAGTGATGCATACCCAATTATTGACGCTTCTCCTCTATACACTAGTCTTAAATATTTGTTCCAACACTATAATTTTTTTAATCTTAGTTTTAGAACTATATTTACTAAAAAGGAAAAAATTGTACATGCTCACTCAAAAGATGGGTGGTATGATATCACACCTCGAAACATCAACCCAAATACATTCGTGAGAAAAGAACTTGGAATCAGATCCACGGTTAAACTACAACCATAATTAATGACATCAATATTATAAGATAAAATGAATAACATCCAACATTAGGCAACAAGTACCACCGGCCTTGCAGAAGGAGGATGAGGTGGTGCATTGTCAAGATTGGCTTCTTAAAAGAGATATCAGGGATGTTCCAACTATCTTATTTTTTTCTTCTTCACCTTCCTCATTTTGCCCATGGGGGGTTGGGGTGAGATTGCAAGCCCTAGCGTGGAGAACATCCCTTAAGCATCTCCACCTGGAGGACTAAACTCGGTGCGATCTACATCAACACGGGGTGACGGCCACCCTCCATACCCCATGAAAAGAGAGAATCTATGACAGGGAGGAGGAGTCGAGAAAGTCGAGCAGATTCAAGACTTTCGATGCCTATGGCCATGCCCATGCCCATGTTGTTCTCTCTCTGTTCTGGTAATGACGAGGAACCTAGGGAGGTACTCTGTTGACCGTGCAAGGGGCATTACCATAATGGCCCTTAAGAGTACTAAGATGCTTGAAGAGAAAATAAATGGATCTGATAAACTAAAATGAGATAAGTAATACTAATAAAATATTTAAGCTAACAAAATAAGAGAAGGGGATACACACAATACACACAATTTCACTTAGGAAAACTCTTTTGGATTAAAAAACCTAATACAAACTCTTTTATTATATTAACTTAACCGTTTACAATATAATAATGCACTACCAAGTTCTGTTTTTCCCTATTGTATGTGCAAGTATATATAAGCACATCAATAGGTAAACCATGGGTACCAAAACCATGGGCCCATATAAATAAATGTAAAATATATAACATATTTCCAACAATCTCCCACTTGTTAAATACTTTCCATAGGGGGCCACACAACCATACATTCAACAACTAAGCGTAGTTATGTCCATTAATTTTCTGCATCAAGAAGATTTCTTGGTGCTCACAACCATTTTCAGCAAATCAACAACATTTTCACTTGTATCCACCTTCTCCAACAATATCTTTTCTTTCTCCACCATTTCTCTTACACAATGGTATTGCACATCAATATGTTTTGTTCTAGAGAGATACTCAGAGTTATTTGCTAGACAAATTGCACTTTGAGAATCCAAAACGTTGGTTTCAAATTCACCTAACATGATGGCACTAGAAGTCTCATATGCTAGATTTCCTTGTATCTTGTAGGAAAGAGAGTAGAGTCTCCTCAGAGGGTAACGCTTCAAGAAAAAGGTTTCAGAGTGAAAGACTTAAAAAGGAAATGAATCCATTGCAAGATGTCTTAAGCTCTACACAAATTCCAAATATGTGTTTTAGAGACTCAGAATGGCCAAAAGCAAGGCATCTGGGATAGGGAATCTTTATGTGAAGAAGTCTATCTCCCACAGGGGGACCTTGTTAAAGAATGCACTGGGCAAAAATGGCTTTTTTGGGTTCTACCACAACTGACCGAATAGTTTGGAACCTCTTATTTTAAAAGGAGGGGGAATTGTTAGTATTCCAACATTTATTGAGCATCTCCCTAGAGCACTGATGGGAGAGAGCCACTGAAAACCAAGACGGGGTTTATATTGAAGCATGAGGGTGGAAATAGCCCAATCTAGTATTTCCATGACTTGGGAGACCCTTTAACACAAATTTTGTACGAAACATAATCTGTAGTAGTCATTTGAATCTCAGAAATGGACTCAAAATTTTGAGCATTTACCCTGAAATTTGTTTTTAACTCAAGGTAACTAAACCAAGATCTAGAGCGCTTGTCAAAATTATCGCCTAGAACATGAATACCTCTACGAAAAAGCCAAAGGGTTTTGAGTCTAGGGATTTCTACCAAGGATTTTCATTTGATGGTGATCACCAGAGACCACAGTGAAAATCATCCCCTTTCTACCGAAAGTGTGCCTTAATGGTTCCCCAATACTTCCATATGCTTTTGACCACAAAAGTCCTTGTAACCTTGACCGAAATTAGGGTAGTTAGCAGAGTTTGGAACCCCAAATTCTGCCAAACTTTTCCTCTAAAGGGGTATCTGAATGAAATGTAGTGTCATAGGAGGATTTTCCAAGCCTCATGCCCTTCAATTGTTCTAATAATCCATTTGACATAGAAGGCTAGAGAGTACTCAGCAGTATCAATAAGTGCTAATCTTCAATTTCTTTGGGCTTACAACAAATATTCCAAGAAATATATTAAATACTTTATTGCCTTTAAAATTAGTCCGAAAAAAGTCTCTGAGCAACTTTATGCACTTCTTTTAGGTTGCTTTGGAAAAAGCCCAACAAAAAGAGTGATAATATTATAATATTTTGAATTCATATGAAATTATTGAATAAGACACGACAATTTACTCCAAAATTTATTAGTTTAAAATATACTTTTGTGGTTTAAATTGATTAGAAATATAAAATTATTATTAATCATGCATAAAAAGTGAAACGATTCTCATAATTAATATAAAACTCTACTTTACTAAAATATATATATATATATATATATATATATAAAATCTCTCTTCCAACGTAACCTTGCATCTTTTGGGCGATTGCTAGTTTACTTTATGACATATAAATATCATAGAAAGGTATTGGAAGTCTGCAAAATATTCCAGAGATGTTAGGTATTGAAAAGTTGTTAATGTAGCGTTGAAATTTGTTTGTTAACTTTAAAAAAACGTTATTTGATTTCTTAGGTGTGAATGTCACTGATGGGATGTCCTTTTTGCTTGGAACGTTGGAAAAATGCATAAAAGCGATGGTTGAATAACATAGGCGTGTGAATACTTGTGTGGAGGATTGCTGGGAGCATCACATTAACCTAAAGTCATTTAAAATTCTTGTTTAAAAAAAAACAAAGACTTTTCATTTAACTTTGGGGCTTGGATTTAGTGCATGGCATTGAAAATCCACTTGAAGGGTGTGAATCCTCTGCCTGGGCCTTAAATCCTCTGTTGATGTGGAGTGAAAAACATATGCATCTGGAATGATGAAAAGAAGCAGTGCCTTTATTTTGTTTGTTTCTGGGCTGAAACTATGTGGGTTCCATTTTACTTGTTGGAAAGTGATATTTCCAATTATTTATTTTCCTGTTCCATATTTTTTTACTCAGTATTGTGTCTCTCACGGTACCAAAAAAGTCTCATATACAAGTTTGTTGGATTATGTTTTGGTTAAGTGTATGAAGGAGTTTTTATTTTATTTTATAAATTTAAGATATTGGTAAATAATAGATCATAAATTATTTAGTGGGTTAAAATTTAATGGTGAGGATGATGATGTATAAGGTGTTGTTTAATTATCTATTAAGGCACAAATTTTAGGAGATACGAAAAAAATGAGGTTAAGATCATGCGTCAAATGGATTTAGCGGAATGAATACCTCTCAATCCTTAGTATTAAGTTGAAGAAGCATTATATACACTTAATTCATATAAAAATAAGGTTTCATTTTAAAAAAAACAAAATATTAAAGACTCAAATCAAATTTCATATATTTTTATGTAAAGTCCACAATTTTTAAAACTAGAAAGCAAAATTAGTCAAATCTAAGTTTGAAACTTTTTCTCTCTAAGTGTTAGAAAAGTTGACAAAGGAGTCTTCTTAAAACATTGTGAGCATAGGAGATCAAGTTTTTCATTCTTATTAAGTGTAAATATATATTTTAATTTTACGTAATTTTTAATGTTATAGTCTACACAAATTATTTTTTTGACATTTTTACTTTTTGTAAAAAGATAGGAATGTGGCTATTATCATTGTTTTTATAAATGTTTTCAAACATTTTGGGTCCATTTAAAAAAATATTTTTGATTTGGAGGTCTCTCTTTGTGATTTTTAAAGAAAATATATAGAAATAATGAGTTTAAAATATATAATGGCTGCATTTTCGATTGAATCTGATACCTTATTATTGATCTAAGTTTTGAAATTAGGTTGTTTTTATGAGGAAACAATAAATGTAACGTTGTTTCTCATTGTTGGCGCTATAACAGACAAACCAATTGCATTTTGGGGTCTACAGGGCATTTGAGATAAATCAGGGAACAAAGATAGTGACCAACCCATTTTAATCTCACTACTAACTTTAAGATCGGGTTTTGATGCAACATTGTTTTTGAATAGATGATTGAAGATTAATATTTTTCTTTCCGAATTTTGGTTGAGTTATTTGATATCATCGATAAGGAGCAGACGAGCTATCTGGTGATGTTTTTTTTATTGCATAGTTTCTCACATCTCATTTGATAGGGGGAATATATTGTATTGATTTTCGATCAATCGATTATAATTATACAATTGATAGGATTACTAGCACCAATAGTGTTGAACAAAGTGGTCAGTGTTGTTCGACATCAAGTAAGATGTACCATACATATGATTAGAAGGGATAAGTATGCCTCGGACTATACTCATCTTTGTGTTAGGATAGGCTTTGTGTAAGATACATTAATCGATTAGTATTAGGATGTACAGAGGGATAATTAACAAGTTGTGACATATATTGTTAGGCAGATTCAAAGTCATTTGCTCCACATCATCTTCCAGTCCCCTTTAGATTAAGGAGGTTTGTTGCATTGTGTGATCCAAATTCTGTTGTAAGTTTGTTAGTAGCTAGTTGAAGCTTGCATCTTGTGTATGAGACATCCCCTTGTGATTGATAGAATTCTTTAAAGTACTTTATATTTAATATTAGGTGTTAGTAATTACTATTAGTTATTAATTATTTGTGTTAATATGGTTAATTGAACTATCGTTGATTTGAACTTGTAAGGTAATTATATTGAGAGGCATTCTACAATGGCATCTGTGATTGGTGGTGTGTTATAATTTAATGAATGTATTCAATTTTAATTTCAACCTTAAATTTGACATTCATTTGATCGTTGCTTAGAAAAAAATTCTTTTTTCTTGGAGAATTAAATTAAAAAATTGTTTTGCTTAGAATTTTTTTGTTCTTGAAGAATTATATTAAAAAATTGTAATATCTTGATTACACGATAGAATTTGGAACCACTTTTTTGTTCAGAAAGATTATTTTAAACTCAACACATTGATGTAGTTAGATTGACACATTTTCTTACCAACGAATGGAAAATTTTACAAAAAAAATAATGAAATTATAAATAATTATGATATATGTGAAAAATCAAGAATAAAACCATTGAAATTGATATGTATCGACATTTTAAAGATAATATATCTATATTAATTAATTGGATAATTACAATTAATGAATAAAATTTATTAAAACTTAAGGATTAAAAAAGAATGTAAAATTGTATATGTGAAAAACTTAAATATTTGTATGTAAACCTTTTTTTTCATATTTTATCTTCTCTCTCAATACCTAACAATCCCTATTAACATGCCCATTACAACTAAGTTAAGTGCCATTAATAGTCGTTTATATAAATTAAAATAAAGCATAAAGATAGGAATAAAAAAAGTAGTTTTTGGATAAAATTCCAATTTCATATCTAAGTGTATGCACCTCAATTTGCTCTCCTTATTAAGCTTGCTAATTTTGATACTAATTCGCATCTAATTTTGATTAATGATTCACTAATTAATCCCTTTCATCATTATTTCATGGAACATAGTCCATTTAAATTCCTGTTAATTATCTAACTCCCCTCTTCATATGTAATACCCCACATATATCATATCCATTATTAAATCCCTTATTACATTACTTATTAACATTTTATTTATCTAATAAATCTCCCATGCCCACTTGTGAATTTCCTTAAAATTACCTCTTTTCTTTCTAGAGTTTTTATCTTTAAAGGTTTTCAATGAATTAAAAATTCATTTGAATTCTCCTTCCATTGCCTATTTAAATCTACGACTCCCTCCATTTTAAATAAGAAATTGAATGTACAAGAAATCTATGCTACACTCGTTCATTAATCTTTTTATCAAACTATCAATTAATCCATGAATCAATTTTATCCATGTCTTTTGATTAAATTAATATCATGCTGAAATTTTAAATTTATTTATAAACAATCAAATATCTATATCATTTAATCTTTTTCTTGTTTTGATCTTCATTTACAGTACTTAGTTTTTAAGATGTCATGCTGATATTAATATTTCATTTATCTTTATATTATAATCTCAATTAATTTTAGATTTTAATAATGGATTGTACATTTAAATAATATAAATTATATATATTAAATCTATTACCTAAATTTATCATCTCACACTAAATACATTAAAATAATTACACATTTCTATTCCAACTAAAATTATCCTTATATTGATACTTTCTCTTAAACATATCAAAACATCCATCCCTATTGAAAAACTAATTAAAAAATAAATAATATACATATATGAACACATGATGTTTAACCTAAAATTATCAGTTGTTTTGTAAATTATTTTTAATGCCTCAATGTCACTACAAATTTCATTGACTTTAAATGTGGAGTTATTAACAATTTAATATGTAATATGTGTTTTATTTTCCCTTTTTGGAAATAGGTTGGAGTTCGAGGGGTGAAATATATAGTTAGCAACTTTAAATATAATAATGTGTCTATTTAACTTACCTTTCACATGCTTAATATTATCATTAAAACAAAAATTGTAGAGAAGGTTTAGACATCAAAGTGTGTAAAATTGAGAAAAATAAGAGCGAAGAGAGATTGTTAGTCAAAATTGTATGAATGTTTTTGGAAGAGTATGGTTGTATTTGGTAAATTATATATATTTGAAAATTGATTCAATAATTTTTTTTCAATTTAAAATTTTTGAAAAATTTCATTGTTTTTTTAAAATTTTACATAAATTTTTGGAAAATCAAACTTATTTTATAAAACTTTGATAAAATATCACAAAGTAAAAAAATAAAGGGTGTATTAAAAAACTTATATTATCTTTTAATTATTATTAAGTTTTTAAGATGTTTAAATAAATTTGACAATCAACACTTAAATATGATATATGTTTAACAATTAATAAATGAATGAATAGATGACAAAGAAATAAATGGTTGAGATTTTCTTGAATTTTATTCTAATTGTTTAATTTCATAATATATTTCTAGGTAAATGAATTCATGTCTTACTTAACCATATCATCCCTGTCATGTTTTCATAGACAGTGATGCTTATGTGCACTCATAGATCTCTTGATTTCAAATTTAGACCCTATTGACATATAATCTAACCACCAACAAATAAAAAAATTGACAAATTAGGTCAACAACACGGTTGCACACAAAATTGATCCATAATACTTCCTCCAATAACCATACAATTCATGTTTGTGGGACCCCAATTAAACAAAATAGATAAAAAAAAACACAAAAGGAATAAAGAGGAGGAGAGAGAAAGATAAGAAAAAAGAGAAAGATCACAAACAACTAAAAGGACCAAAAACTTTGATAAACATGTCGATCAGACCTAATCTAGATCAATAAACTATAAATACATAAATACCTTAAAATAATATAATTCTATAACTAATAACTATTCCATACCAAAATTAATTATTAATATTAATTATCTACAAATATAAAATTAAATGTCTATACTTAAATTATATATAATAAGAAGTATTAAATTTAATAAATAATTAATAAAAAGTGAATGAATATAATATACACAAGGATTTTTTCATAATCTAATATTAATTATGTCAAGAGGCGTTTTTATAGTACATAATTAATATTAGAAAGTTGTAATGTATGCGAATGTGTTGACCTTTAATGATTGATATGATTATTAAACAAAATGATACACACACACACACACATAAAGAGGTTCTCTTTGATATTTTATGTGACTTTATTTGTAAGATATAACTTTACCACCTTTTTCTGAATGATTAATGTTGTATGATATCTTATTTTATATTAATATTTAAGTACTTCTTAATGAAAAAAAAAACACAAATAAACCTTTGGAAAATAGAAAAAGAAAGAGAACCACCCGATTTCCAAAACCTCAAAACACAAAATTTGTTTATGGAAGGTAACACCTTTGTTAGATATAACTATGATCGAAGAATGTAAAGAAAATGACGAGCAATATGAGAATAAAATATTTTGAACATATACCTATCTGGGTAGCGGTTATACTTGAATTGTGCTCGAATTCAACCATCTTCGTTTCGATGATCATCTCAATTCTAGTAATTCCTGGCAAGGCTTGCTTTGGTCCTTGGATCTGTGCTTCTTGGTTCTTATCTTGAAGGCCTGAAAATTTCCCCTAGGTGGAAGCGAGTTGTCTGTGACATTGTTTTAGTATTCCTATAAACGTATTGCCTTTGACTAAAACATTTTCAAGAAAATCAATAACCATGCCATCCCTATTTGATAAGTGAGAACTGCAATATAAATTATAAAGCATTAATGAAAAATAAGAGAATAAATAATGTCAGTGATTCGTGAAGAATGAGAGTCCAATGAACTTAAGATTCACCTACTTCAAAAACCTTATACTTTTCATATGTCCAATTGTTACAATGCTTTTTGTTTTAAGAACAAAGAAATTAAAAGACTTTTGAAAAAGATAAAGACTCATATGGAAAGGCAATGTTTAACAAATATTCGTCACCATAAAATTTTATGAGAGGGGGTTGACCAATCATTATTTAGTTTCTGGTTAGACAAATACTTGTGATTGTGTATATTATCATCAGTAGTTGTAAAGATATAAGTTATGAAACAAAATATTTCTATATATTGAAGAAGCATGATGCGAAGCCATACACCATACTTATGATAAAAGAAACATAAAATCATATTAATAAAACTTATTAATACATATATCTCATCTTGAATTATTTTCAAATCAAAAAATAAATTAATGGACACTTTGAAAACACAAACAACCCCATACACTTCAATAAGAAAAACATCAAATACAAAACATTTAATAATCACTATAAATATAAAGAACATAAAAACAAAATACAATTATTGAAATGATTAACATGGATACAAATATGATAATTTGTAATAGTTGACGAGGTGCATAATTTGAGATACATTGATTGCCATAACACTTAGAGAGTGTATGCAAAAACTAGTGGGGATTCGAACCCAGGGTCAATAGACTACCCAAAATTGGCAACACTTTTGGTCTTGTCAACAATTTTACCTTTCCTCTATTCATTGATTAAAGAGATGTGAGCACTATTATTACAAATACAATGGTTGTTGTTAGTGTTACTAAGAATGAGAATGGAAACACCAATTTTCTCTATTCACTGATTAAAGAGAAGTGAGCACCACTATTACAAATGCAATGGTTGTTAGTGAACTACTGAGACCGAGAATGAAAAAATCTTAGAAATATTTGTATCCATATCTATTTGCATATGACATCCTCCATCGGTTGATTAGGTTATAAGCGAGGCATATTTCATTGAAAAAGCCTTTTCCATTTTTCATCTAATTAGTTTTAGAGTTGTCTAATCATGTTTTAAATGTAAAAGTGATGATTTATTTTAGTGAATTAGTTATAGACTGATCTAAATGGATACATGGTGCATTCTTTGTGTTTTAAGAGGAGCCATTGGATATTTCACACCTATTTTCATTGAGATGACACCTATTTCAATCATGTATTGGGCAATTGAAATAATTCGATGGAAGTTACAAATTGTATTGAAATATGTGACATGTCATTGAACTTTACATGTGTGCCTACCTAGGGTTCTTCAAATCCATCACCTAAAATACCCTGTCATTTCCACTTGCCATCACCACCTAAATCACCTTGAAATATTTCACTTCTTGCATGTTTTATAGGGCCCTGCCCTTCCCCACCAATTCAAAATTGTTCAAACTCGCTATGAACACACGACCTCATTTTTCACTGTGAACGTCCACCAAAAATATTATATTATTGTTTCTTAATTCTTCATACATAAAACATGAGACAAGGTCAGTGATCATAGGTTTTGATTAAGGTACTACTATTGATTAACACTCTTTCACTTTACAAAACCTCGTGTTATCTAAACATAAAATTACATCCCTTCTAGTGCAAATATAACCTATAAGGCAACTGCTAGTAACACATAGTTTATTTTCTTTAACACTTATCACACACCTTGTCAACAAAAGCAAAATTTTTATTCAACCTTAAAATTCACTTCATGAAAGGAATTTTTAATATTAGAAAATACTAGTGATAAAATTTTATTTTGCTAAAATTATTTTATGTGCTCAAATCATTATAGAATGACATATCCAAATGTAATATTATAATGTATGACATTTTATTCAAAGGTTGTCGTTTCAACAAGCCCACACTAAACAGACTCCCTTATTTGATGTTGCTCCTCCTGTTTCCACCTCCTTCCTTTATGTTCCTTATATATACTCTTTCTAACTGCTACAACTTGTGAGAGGCTTCCTCATCTCTGGTTATGTTGTTTGTCTTTTCTAATCTGATTTCCATATTTTTTCTCTTTCTATGCTCTTTAGCATCAGCATCACTCTTCGTAAAAGTCTTGGATTTATGTTGAGATGAAGCTAGCTTATGCAATGATGCGACATTCAATTTTTCTTTTGTTGGTTTTACTACGATAAATTATCATCGAAATTAAGGGTTTTGTTGATAATTTTACTTTTTATACTATTGTTAGGCTTTTGATCCTCGATGAGGCAATTCTTGTGCATGAGGTAATTCGATGTTGAGGTAGTGCTTCTAGGAGAAACAATGTCACCCTCACTTGTTACAGAATCAAAGGAAGCAAACTTCATCATCACAACAATAACTTTTGTATTGAAACATTTTGGAGGAATGCATATAGATTCCTGAAGCCTCATAGCTTTCACATTCTTTTTTACCTCTATCTTCTCATCTTCATGAAATAATAATTCATTTTGATCCTCTTGTAGAATCTGCACCCTTATAATTTCAGCCTTGGAATGAGAGTCTTTTGGCTTGCAAAAGCGATCAATATTATTGTTATGGCCTAAGCTTTAAGCTTCACTTGAGAAATAGAAATAGGTTTTTGAATCATATTTAGTAGCATTTTTCTTATGAGGGGTCTTGGGCTGGATATTTCGAGTGGCATGATGGCTCTTTTTGGATTGGGCATGGGCATTTTCGTTGCTTTATGGGTGGTTGTTGGAGGTGGTAAGAGTACTCGGGCATGTCATCTAGGCCCATAAGTTTTACAACAACATTGGAGGGATGCCTACTGGGCGAATTTGCACCCACATATAGTCTGGGAAATTACAAGGCCTGCATTGAAGAGTTGCGGTATGCATCCATGTGATCAACTATGGGAGCCATCCTAGAAATATGTTTCTTGTCGTACAAATATATTATAACACTTGGTCTCCTTTGTATTTGACAGATGTTTTTATTCATCCAAATGGTACAAACTTGATGGTTAGCTCAAAAAAATTGCCTTTTTTCAGAAACTGCCCCTCTCAAGAACTGCGAATGAATATAATTGACATCTACAAAATCGTGAGATGAATATTCCCTCTTGGCCTTTCAATGGAAACCCCTTCGACATAGAAATCAAGTTAAGAAATTCGTTCCTGACAATGTATAATTGTTTGAAGTCTTTCCTATTTATAATATGTATTTTAGGTGTCATCATTTGTATAACTATTTGATATTTCAATTACAATATTAACTTCTATTAAATTAAACTGATATGCAAGCATTTTTAATTACAAAATAAATTTATAGACTACACTAGTAAATTTTGTTAAATTAAATTTATATGCAACTACTTTTAGTTATTCAAAAAAATTATAATTAATATTATTATCACTATAATGTTAATTACTGTTAAATTAAAATAATATTTATATAGAATAAACTTTAACTTCGACGATATTATATCTTCTTTGCTATTTATTATTGTTTTGTGGATTCTGGAGAACTGATTGATTGGTTAGGAATTGGAGCTTTCCTTGTAAATGAGTGTCACATAAGGGTTACTTGATATGGCTTTCCTCACATTATTTCATGAGAGAGAATGTGATTAGTTAGAACCATGAATGAGATAAGTACATTTACAAGAATATGTTATTTTTTTTTTCCTGATATATGGATCACCATTCCAGACAACACCCATGATTTTAGATATTACATGATGAACATGATCACAACACATAGTGCACTAAATTCATCTAGTTCATCGTTTGATGTGAGTTGGTACCACGTTGAGGGGTACAAGGTCTTATTGGGAAAACTTGCGCAAAATTAAGTGACATGTTGCATAAAATTGGGACAGCAAGAATTTTCTTCACTTTGAGTGTTGCAAATATGTATTGATTTGATCTACAAGTGCTAATATTGAAACACTACCAACAATTCTCCAAGAAAACCAAAAATGACATTGACAAAATATTATTGATTATCCTTATATAGTGGCATACTACATGTACTTGTGATATACGATTTTCCAAAAGGAGATTCTATGAAAATGAATGAAAGTGAAAAAACATTGGTTTAGATATGAATGGAAACATAGAGGTTCACCACATGTACATAAATTCATATAGTTTATGGGAGCACCAAACATGGACAAACTTGATTGGACAAACAATCATGATTTTTAAATACGTTATAATAATGACAAACACTGAAAATATTTAATGATGAATACATGAACATACTGTATGCTGTGAAAAGTGTTTCACTTATTGATATGACTAGATCATGTACACATAATCCCAAGCAAAGAAGATAAAACAAATGGGAGGTGAGGAGTTTGGTAGCTATTTTGGGATTATTCCCAATCTTTACTACCACACCTATGCATCAATTAGAAAAATGGGTGGTTGTGATATACAAGAGATATTGGATTTGATGATAATTCAATAGCATTGAATTGGGAGTCATTTAGTTAAAATCTTTGGCATGTGGAGTGGAAGACTATTTGAGATGATACTAAAAACCAAAGTGATGATGAAGATGAGGATGTTCAAGTTATTCATTAAAATATAATGGAATACGAGTGGGAAATAATGTCTAGGCTACATCTTAGGAAAATTATGGAAATAATTGAAATATATATTGGGAAGAAGAGATATTGATAGACAAGTGCCATGGAATACCAAATATCAAGGAGAAGAAAATACAACATCAACGATAAAATTCATAAGCATGATGAAAGACAATGGGTTACTCATACCAAATGATACAATGATATTGAATATACCATACAAAACTTTCAGTGCCAAGCAAGAAAAATTGCTTGATATAATCACGAGACATTATCATTAAAGTCAAAATACCTTATCATTATTCTTGATAATCCAAGGAACAACAAGAATAGGAAAATCATATATAATTGGCACCATTCATCAAGCTCTTTTGAAAGTTTTTTTTTTTTTTGCCATTTTCATATGACTGTTATGAAAAGATGAAAACGACTTTTAAAATGAAACATGTAAGAAGAGAGACAAAAGTCATTGGAGCTACAATAATATTATTTATATACAATATCTATTGATAATAATTTTATCTTTCAAACACCTCATAATCCTTTTCACATTTGCATGAATCTGAAAACTTCTTCATTAATTACAAATTAGTGTGATGTAATTACCAATTTGGAAGAATATGAAATGTTTTATTAATTATAAGTTATCCCGATATATGTTATGCAATTGGAAGATTAAGAAAAGATACATTAATTATCGAAAGAAAATTTTATCAATGAAACTCTAGATATTAATAAATCTTTAATACATCTATTAAAAAATATGGATAGATATCAATTTCAAAATGTCTATATATTTTATATAATTTTTTAAATATTAATATTACAAAATTGATATATTTTAATATCTTATATATATATATTTAAAATATCTATATTAATTAATAAAAAGTAAATGGCTTAAATAATCTCGACGACTTTTCCTGAATTTAATAACTTGAGGAATCTTTCATTTAATAAATACTTTAAAAAAAAGTTGATGGCTAGTACTCTTCCGTAATAAAGAGGACATTTAATGTTCAACGTACTTTAGTGCGTCCCCCACTTAAATTAGGGTCCCATTCAATGGAACTTCCCCATCTTTATATATACTTTTTGTTTTTAACTTTTAAATTGTATATTTTCAATTTAATAGATTGATTTTGACTAGTTACAAATATTAATTATCACCGCCTTATTTTATTTAAAAAAAATTTATGACCATCTTCGAAATTTATTAGAAAAAGCCATATGGAAAGGGGCTAAGTGGCTCACTAGGAATTTCATTTAATAGTTGACCTTTCTTCGGTAGTGGGTTCCTTTATATTTTAAATCATTTTTATATCATGTTAATATTTTATACATTTTATGGATGCGATGCAGTTTTCTTTTTGAATTAAGGAGAAAATTCTTATAAATTTTGTAATAATTTTTGTATTTGTTGGTATCGATGTACGAATAAATGGATATTTTTTAGTGTATGTTAAAGATTAGGAATATCAATTTAGTAAAATTTGTTTGGGACTCGAATCTAACGTTAAATTTTTTAATATTTAATCAAATTTGTATTTTAGTGGATAATGTGACAACATACTTTTACTATCATCCATACCGTTGGACTACAACTTATTTAATGGGTATTATGTAATTTTAAAATACGCTGAAGCTCCTTTAACATAGTATATATAACATTAATAAATAAAATGACATATAAGACTGATTAAATCGATTATTTATAAAATAAAATAATCCTATCAATAGTAGAGAGCCACCACTATTTGTTTATTTTAACTTGGACACCTCACAAATATGTCGTACAAACACTAATTGATATATGAATAATACCTATTTAAAATTCAATAAGAAGAGAAATCACATTTTTTTCATTTGACATGATTAAATAGAAGGAAAGTCACGTTTTAAATTAATCCGAAATATACTAGAAAATAAGTGTGAACAAAACTTATGCATTGAATATCTTATACTTGTGAGAGTGATGTATCATCATTCGATTCAATCCTTTACACTATTTTTTGGTCAAAGTTGTACAATCATTAATAAATTGTACACTTATTTTTCAATTAAATGTAAAAAACTACAAGAGTTGTACTAATAGTGGGGCACCTTAACTTTACCACTGAATAAGTATGTTGTACGGACATCAATTGATATACATACAATGCTCATTTGAAAATTCAATTAACAGGAAAGTCATATATATATATATATATATATATATATATATATATATATATATATATATATTGAATATCTTATACATGTGAAGATGATGTGTCATCATATCATTCGTTGTTTTATACTAGTGAAAATGATGTATCGTCATTAGTTGTGTATTACTATTTGATCAAAGCCCTACAATCACATATAAATTGTATACTTACTTTTAAATCTTTTACAATAAATATTGATTCTTTTTTTCTTATATATCCCATGCCACTCAATTAATGACCTTCAATTAACAAGAAAGTCACATTTTAAATTAATTTAAAATATACTAAAAATATATATATATATACTTTGAATATTTTATACATGTAACGATGATGTGTCATTATATTATTCGTTATTTTATATTTGTGAAGGTGATGTATCATCATTAATTGTGTAGTACTATTTGATCAAAGCCGTACAATCACATGTAAATTGTATACTTTTAAATCTTTTACAATAAATATTGTTTCTTTTTTCCTTATATATCCCATGTCACTCAATTAATGACCTTCTTCAATTAATAGAAAGTCACATTTTAAATTAATTTAAAATACACACAAAAAAAAATGCGATTCATATATATACATTGAATATTTAATATATGCAAAGATGATATGTCATCATATCATTCATTGTTTTATACTTGTAAAGGTGATGTATCATTATTAGTTGTGCATTACTATTAGATCATAGCCGTACAATCACATGTAAATTGTATACTTACTTTTGAATCTTTTAACAAAAAAAAAAAAATTAATTCTTTTTATTTTATATATTCCACGTCACTAAACTAATAACCTTCTTCCTTATTAATTTTTTAAAAGAAAATATTAGTACGGACCCAACTATTACCTCCCCGCCTTAGAGACTCTTAAATAAATTTACGAAATAACAGAAAATGCCCCTGGAATTATATTATTAAACACGCGGTACGGAAGTCAAAATCACAGACTCGCCAATCATTGGTGGGGAAACTTCGGGGAAGGAGGTCCGAAGAAGAGTGGCCTTTCGTTTACCGAAAGCATTCATTAAGTAGGAAAGCAGTGGCGCATTGAAGAAGAAAGAGTAGGGTAGGGTAAGATAGGATAGGATAGCCGCTCTATTTTCAGGCCTTCCAATTCATTCAGCTTGTTTTAGGGCCTGGATATTAGCCAAGGCTTCTGCTGCTCTGCAAATGGAGGGATGGCGCAACATAGCTCTCGTCAAGAATCCCAAGAGGAAGTTCCGCTACATGGTCGATTTAGCCAAAAGGGCCGAATTCGAACAAATGCAAAAAAAAATAAAGGTGCCCCGCTTTCGCCCTCCTTTCCTTTTTCAGATTTTATGTTTTAGCTCAGTCAAGCAGTCCTGTTTTGCGATATTCTGCATAACTTTAACCAGTGGAAAAACTGTAAGGCCGTCCATTTGTGAATTTAAATCGATGGAAGCCCCGAGGATTGAACCCGTGACTGGCAGGTGAGTTTGTTGAGATAAAATATTAAAGTATGTGGTCCCCCGCATTTAGAGTGGTTCCCTGGGCGGCATGTATTTACAATCTCGTAGGTTGTTATACGCGATATTTATCTTTTCCCTTGGAATTTGGAAAGAGTTGACCCCCCAACCCCAACTAGGGGCCAATGTTTGCCCCCTATTCATAGAAATATAATATTACCACTTTCAGCAATGGGCAAAAAGTCATATGAAAAGTTTGAATATTAGTTTTCAAAGCTTGGGATGTACCATTTCTTTGCAAACAATTTAATGAAATATTTTTATAAAGTATTATAAGATAATGACGACATTTAGGGAAAGGATCATAAGATACGATCGTATAATTATTTTATTGGTAAAATTTTTGGTGCTTGTTAGTATATATATATATATATTTTTTTTGAAAATATTTTATTAATTGTCATTAATTTTGTTGTATCAATATGTTAGGTTTGAAAAAATATTTGAAGTAGAAAAAAATCTCTAAATTCTATTCTATGGTTAAGATATAATAATTTTTCGATTGATTTCTTAAATCCAAATTTTTTAAATAACAATTAAATGGATGTCGATTTTAAGGTTGAAATTGTCATGTCATAGTCAAGTAAATGTAAAATTTAAAATTGTCATTAATTATTTAACCATGAATATTATAACCCCACCACCTCGATTAATATTGAATGATGTCCATCAATATAATTAATGAAATGAAATTATTATCATACGTTTTTTTTTTTTTAATACCCATAACTATTCTTGATTTCAATTGAGACTGTGCGATTCCGCCTAACTATTATCATACAAATTAATACATAAATATTATTATACTTTTGTTTACGTATAAAAAGATTTAGTTTAGATCTACCTTTATAATCCATCACCGAAATGGATGATAAAATTATAAATAAAAATTTGTGTTATGAAATAATATACAATACGTTTTTATAAAAAACAATTAATAAATATATATAATTTTTTTCTTTATCATAAATAATTATTATGTATATATATTAATTATTTGTTAAAATATTAAATATTTTTTTCATTATTTATTATTTATATTTATGTTTTTGAATATCTGATAAGAAATTTACATAAATGAGTGAGACCTAAATAAACACTGATTTTGATTGTTGATTTTATTTGTTATAATTTTTTTTAATGATAATTATTTATTTAATATTATTTTTCAAATATTAATATAATTTATAATAAAAAATATATATATTAAAGAAAATATAAATTTATATTTATTATAATCTTTATAATTTTATTATAATTTATATAAAATTTTACTTTATATTTAATAAAATTTCTTTAGTAAAATTAATTATATTTTATAATAAAAAATGTAAATATAATCATATAGCTATCAAATTTAAGTTTTAGACATGAAGACTCATTCTTTTTTAGGTTAGTGTGTTTTTCATTTCCCAAATTTTTGTGTTGCATGAAACGTCCCCCTCCCTCATGACTCTTGCCTAAGCACGCCTCCGGTATGGGGATGTGCTTGGAGACATCCAAAACAGTGTTTGAAACATCCGACACTATTCTAGACGTCTTCAAAATGTTTTCGGGCGTGCCCAAGGATTTACGACGGGATTGTGACAACTTGAAGGTAAAAAAATTAAAAAAAAAACTCAAAAAACTTGGAAAAAAAACCCTAAATCGCTACAAACTCTTTATACACCAAAGTCCAAACAATATGTAAATAAAATAAACATTTAAATATAAGTTTACATGTAAATAAAAATCTCCAAATTCTATTGTATAATCAATATATAATAATTTTTCGATATACATTACTAAATATAATATAATATAGAATACTTTATATTATATACTTATTAAATATTGTCATAATAATATTAAATAAATATTATATTTAATATATATTTTAAATGATATTTATTATATATTTAATTATTATAATCCACCAAATGCGTTGGAATTAGCATGTAGGTCTATAACTGATGTGTCTAGTTTTTTTTTTAGTTCATTTCAAAACGCTGAAGGTTTTGATTTTTGTGGAGTCGTTTCCCCCTGCCCATGGAAGTTTTCTGGATATGGTTTCCCCCTGACTACATGATCGTTGCTATTGTTGTCTATTGTCTAATAATGGAGACAATTATTTGCCATAGCTATTGTTAAGGGGCAGGATTTTAGGGTTGGTTTTGGGAAATGGGTTATTTGTTTTGTGTTTTATTTTTTCGATTTCTATATAACTAAGTTGCCGATACGGATACGGGTACGGATACGGGTACGAGTATCGGATACGGGGATACGTCGATTTTTTTTTTGGTGGTTTGGATACGGCTGGATACGGCCGTACAAAAATATATATAAAAAATCAAAAATATAAAAATATAGCCATATAACCAAAATTAACCACATAATATGCATAGAGGAAACAAAATAACTTCAAATAAGTTATATAACCACAAAATATATACTCATAAAGTCATAATTCAATGCCAAATATCATAATATTCAATTGTCGAACTTATATTAGTTTTATAAATTATAACAGGGACATGGTGCAAATGTTACAATGTATGGACAAAAATAGAGACAAATCAGCGTTCTCATTGTTCACTATATAATATATTTAATATTCTTCTTCCCCTGCAATGTTTTCATCACGTGGTTCATTAGAACCACAAGCAGTAGCAGTGCCACTCCCACTAGCTCCACTGTGCAAGTCATGTGAAGCACTGTCTAGCTCCGTGTCAAATAAAGAAAGGGATGTTAGGGAGGCATCTAAATCAGCAGTCTCTGGGTTCACATCCCACAACTTTGTTGGCCCTTCTTTGTATTGAGGTTGTTTATGTGAGAGAAGACGTAAGTTGGAATGCACATAAACCAAATCCTCCGCTTTTTTTGCAGCGAACTTATTGCGTTTAACGGAGTGGATAAAACCATAGCTGCCCCAACTCCGCTCAGCTGAAGATGAGCTTGCAACCTATTGAAGCCACAAAATGAATTAAAATTTATAAAAAATTCAAAGACTAAAAACTTAAAACAAAACATCGAAAAGGTCAAAAGAAGGGTAGCGTAAAAAAATTAAAATCTTACTTGTGATAGAACTTTTATTGCAAGTGGTTGAAGGTGGGTGGATGCTTGTCCATGGAGGTACCACCAAAAGTGAGCTTCCATCTTGTATTTGTCACGGATAGCGCCAAGGGAATGACCCACCGAGGATATGAAATGCACAAACTCTTCTCTGACTTGGTCTTCTACCTCTGGATCGGGAAAGATTTTAGAGAATGCTGCCTTATATCCCTCGGCAACCTCAACATCCCTATATGGTGCGACCCTCCTGGGCAAAGAAAGAATCTCTGTACTATAATATTTGGGTGTCAAGGCAAAAGCAAGAAGATGTAATGGGGTGGTCATTTTGTTCCACCTTTTAATTAGATGCGACTGCACTTCCTTGAAGAACCTCTCTGTGGGATCTTGCTCTTTGGCATTTATAATGGATTTAATGTTTTCAATCATTGAGTCAATTCCATCATAAATCTCACCCAAATATGGATGATCCATGTCCACATATCTCAACATGCTGACAATAGGATTAGTAAAACTCAGCAAGTACTCCACACGTTCCCACCAAGCATCATCAAGAATCCACCCTTTCACTTTTGTGGCCCTCTCACTGTTTCCCTGCCTCCATACACCCCAAAGGTTGTTGATGACCATGCTACTCAATGCTTCACGCACCTTAACAAGTCGTCTCAAGACGATGGTGTGTGAGGCAAATCGAGTCTCAGCAACCTAATACAATTATACAAAATTAAAACAAATAATTAATAAACTTAAAATTGTTCAAAAAAAAAAACACTACAAATTACAAACTTATAAAATTAAATTAAGAGTTACCTTCAACAATTGTAATTTTGAGAAAGTCCTAAAGATGGCTTGGGACATGTGATGGTTAGTTATGAACATTTGGATCTCATTCGCCTCCTCATAGACTTGTTTAATCCAATCAATTTTTGTCCCCAACTTTTGCAACATAAGATTGAGGGAATGAACAGCACAAGGTGTCCAAAATATATGCCCGTACTTTGCCTCAATCAACATGCCTGCAGCCCTGCAATTTTTAGCATTGTCCGTTACAACTTGAACAACGTTTTGAGGCCCCATTGCCTCAATGGACTCTATCAAAATGTTAGCAATGAATTGTGCATCTTTCACTTGCCCCTCACAATCAACGGCCTTCAAAAACATTGCCCCTTTAGGGCTCACTGCAATCACATTAATCAATGGCCTATTTGCCGTATCTTTCCATCCATCAGAAATAATAGACAACCCTGTTTCGATCCATGAATCCCTGATAGGCTGCAATGCATCTTCAATGTGTTTTCTTTCTTTTGTCAACAAGGTGGTGCGCACCTTTTCATACCCTGGAGTGGTAAACCCTTTAGGGGCAGCATTGATAGATCTCACCATTTCCTGCCAATATGGTGATCTAACAGTATTAAATGACAACCCGCATGCGTAAATACAACGTGCGATGCTCTGCTCTGCTATCTCTCTAGATTCATTTTGGAATGCCCTCTCCAATGGGCCTGTATCTTTTGTTCTCTTGCAACCAAGAGGTGAATCCTCTTCCTCTTCGGCCGCAATGGGTGCAGCAAGAAATGGGTGTGATGGGGTCACCACATTAACACAAGATGGAGCAACAGGGGGTGATCCTTTCTTTCTCAAAGGATGTTTTGATCTTTGACCCATAACGGCATTTGCGTCTTCTTGCTCTTTGATGAATGCAAGAATCTTTTCTTGTGGCAAGCCCTTCCCAGGCCTTCCACCTATGCTTGGCCCACTACAAACTCTGATGCCAGTGCTAGAAATCGCACATAAATGAGCTTTCACTCGACTATACGAGCTCTTGAAATGACCGTTACACTCTGAACAAACCCAATGAAAACACCCTCCACCAGGCAACTGTTCTAATATTTTCACATATTTCCAAAGAGGTGCTCGCAAATCATATTTGGGGCTAATCCCTTGCCCCACTGAACTGGCACTTGCACCCTGAGACATTCTAATTTTTAACAGATCGCTGTAACACAAAAAATCGCTATTAAAATTTAATTATAAATATAAATTTTAAATTTTTAAACTAATTAATATTTAATAATTTAAAATTTAATACTATATATTGAAAAATTTAAACTAATGAATAATTTAAAATTAAATACTAATAAAAATTAAAACATTAACACAAAAATTTAATAGTATATATTATAAATTATAATATATAGTATTAAATTTAATTTTAAACTAATGAATAATTTATAATTAAATAGTAAATACTAATAAAAATTAAAAGTAAAATGTTAAACTTAAAATAAATAAATAAAAATTAAATAAATAAACATAGTATATTTTATAAGACTATAACGTTAAACTTTAAAAAAATTTAGAAATACCTGTCCTCAGCCGACAGTCGCGCAGTCGCGCGGGCGAGCTGGTGCGGGGGCGCGGAGGAGGGACGAGGGCGCGGAGGGACGAAACTTAGAAATACCTGTCCTCAGCCGCACAGTCGCGCGGGCGAGCTGGTGCGGGGGCGCGGGGGCGCGGAGGAGGGACGAGGGCGCGGAGGCGCGGAGGCGCGCAGGCTGCAAATGGCAGGTCGCGGGGAGGCGCCGAGGTTGCAAGTCGCTGGGAGGCGCGGCGAACGGAAGGCGGAGTCGCAGAAATAAACGGGTCAAAGCAAAAAACGATTAGGGTTTTTACTTTATGATTTTGTTATAAAGTTAAAAAAATAAAAAAAATATTATTTTATTCTGCCGATACGCCCGGATACGGCCAGGGTTCGGCGTGTCCCCTGCGGATACGGACGGATACGTCCATGGACGTATCCGGCCGTATCCGCAGGGGGCACGCCGTACCCTGGCCGTACCCCCCGAGGATCCCCGCGCTCCCGTACCGGACCGCCATATCCCCGCGCTCCCAGGGCCTGCTAGGGGCGAATCCGGTAACGTAGCTATATAATAATTAAGCACCTCTTCTCTTCTTATGTATGGATGATGATTTTGTTCGTATTCGCCCACACTCAGTAAAGACCGATTGTTTTGTCTAAAGGATTGCTACAAATTCAACATAATTTTGTAGGATCTAAGGTTTTGATTCTACTTGGGATTTAACATTGTTTGTTCAGCATAGCAAGCGCACAGGCCTTCTCTTAATTCAGACTGTCCATGGTGAAACAGCTCAAGAGGGAAAGTCCAATGAGGCTCACTTTGGTGCAATATTCAGCAGGCTTATAACTATATCCGTACCCAAACCCATATCCATACCCAAACAACATAACCAATTTCCATAATCTACACTTAGATTTTTAAAAGTAAGACCCTTTTAAATATTTGCAACCAAATCAATCTAATTAATTTATATTGGAAGACCCTATAATCCTATTTCTCGAACAACCATATAACTTTATATACTTGTTTATTCGTGACCTTGAATTACAATTAAGATCAATTAGCAAGCATGTCATCAAAGTTGGACATTCAAGAATCTTGTTACCCTTAAGTTCACATTACTATAGATATATATTTTAAAATCTTTAATTATAATTAAAATTAATTAGTAAGCATGTATTAAAGTTTGGACATTCAAAAAATTTATTACAGACAAGTGCACATTGTTTTTCTGTTCTCTTTCTTTCTTTCTTTTCTTTTTTTTTTTTTTTTTTGGGTGATTTTAATTTATAATTAATATTAATTAGTAATTAATTGAATATATAATTTATTATTTGTAAGATTTATGGTATTTATATGTTATATTTACTCTTTTATATGGTGATGAGAAGTGGAGGCTTTGTTTTATGAACGTTTATCAAAATTAAATTGAAAGAGTTCTTGCTCCTATGTTTTATAGGCGTCTTCGTATTAAAAGATTAGTTATATTTGGTACAGCCCTACCTATCACTGTTGTGATATTTCAAGTGTTTACTATGATACACAGTGTTAGACAGATGACCAACTCTTCAGTTGATTTCTTCAGGGGCCCATTTCAAGTATTCAAATATTTTATGCAGCTAGCACAACATAAAATCAAATCTTGTTGGTATCCTAGGGCTTGTGCTCTACTAGACCTTGTAGCGATTAAGATTGATAGACTCCTTCCACAATTTTGTAATTGATGCACCATATGTATTCGAAAAGAAGATAAATAGGAGTATCAAATATGAAATTTATATAACTTATCTTCAATATAAATGGCTAGAGCCTTGTCAACCTTTAACCTCTAAACTTCAACATTATTATAATATATATCTTCACTTTGAGGATGGGCTCATCCAACCATGATACACTTGGCTCTAATTATCTTGTAATTTGAAGGTTCCTTTGGCACTTTACATAGTTTGTTCACATCACTGTTGAATAGAAACATATCATCATATTCCTTAGGGACATCATGTTTGTTAGATTTGATTTGTGGAGCTTGAAACAAAGGATCAATTTGTTTTTAGATGTTCTTCTTCAACAATGAGATTAGGGGGTAATTCTTTTCTCTTTAAAAATTTATATAACTCCCTCGTAAACTTCATGGCTTATGATGATTAGAGATGTTTGGTTCTTTTTTTTAGAGAAGTTTGATCTTTGTCAACATTTGGTTTGAGTCTTTACTTGTACAATGATTTGCAGCCGAAGGATTGCTTTTTTGTGTATTTGAATTACATGTCAAAGAGTAATATTTGTGCACAATGCAAATAATTATTTGGGTATTTATGCCGAAGCGTTCAGGGGGCTCTGAGAAGGCATTTTCTACTAGTATGCGGCTTGCAAGAACAAATTTAATTCCTTTCACTGCCATGGAGAATTATGCAAAAATCAAATTATTTCTAATCTTGTATGCTCAACCTCTTTCGATTTTGTTCTTCAGAATTCATTGAATATTGGATCTTCTTCATAAGTGGCTGCTATTAATGGTGTTTGTGAGTTAACCCATGAGGAACAACTCTCCCCTTCACAACCCACTAGTACTAATACTCTTTCTTTGTGGGCGATATCCCTGTGGCTTTTTCGATAGAGACGCCTATTCTTAAAATTTCAGATTGTTCCCTTCTTTCTTTGGAGAAAGATTTTGGATGTAGGTCAATGGTTAGAAAATGCGTGGGGTCTAAGCTTCCTCTTGTAGAGCTTATCAACTGGTCAAAATCAGTTTGGATCAATGTTGCTGAGCCGTCCTCCTCGTTGAATAATGGTTTTTTCCTTCTTGTCTTCCACTTTACTTATGGTAAATTTTTTGTCTAGTTTTTGGGCCCTGGTTCTATGGCAAACATAGTCTTTTTCGGTGCTTGGACCCCCTTCTTTGATCCTTCAATGACTAAAATTACAGTAACTCCTATGTGGCTTAGGTTGTACCACCATCCACTAGTTATGAGAAATCCAAATCAAATCAATTTGATGATCAATAAGGTGGGAACAATTGCAAATTTATTAATATTTGCCGAATATAGGTTTGTGTGAGTGTGTATTTTGGTGGACCTCTCCAAGCCCCTTTTTCATTCGGTGAAGATCATGTCTTGTTGCGGTTCTTGGTCTCAATTTCTCAACTTTGAGGGACTCCTTTCAGATGCTTCCAGTGCAATCAAATTGACATCAAGTGGTAGTTTGTTCTTCTCAGGGCCCTTCAAATTTCAGACCCATGCAAATTAAGAGAAAGAAGGATGGCTCTCACAATACTGATTTCGTATGGCATAATCATGGGAAATTCTTGTTAGATAATTAATCTTCCAGTCTAGGGGTTGGACCGTTTACTATTTTTTGGACGGTGTCTTCTTCTCCCCTCCTTCCCAGTGGAAAGGAGCCTTAAAAAAAGGTTCTTGTTGACAAGGCACTGATTGATGGGTTTGGTACTGATAATGGTGGTTATCTTCAGCAGACTCTAGTTGGTTCAAGTTTACTTCAGACAGATAATACCTTATCCAAACCCAACTATGATTCTACAACCAAACACAAAGGACGAAACACAGAGGTAAAGCGTCTAAGGATGGATGTAACCGATGCAATTAATGAAGGTTCACAATGGATGGTGGAGGATCTTCTTTCTTGTAGAGGGAGAAGTTTGCTTAACTCTTGTAGATAGATCCACCTCTCTGGTTATCTGCTAATGTCAAAATCTTTGACTAAGTAGCTTGTTTCTTGTTTTTGATTGTTTTACAGCTTTAGGTTGCAACGTTACTGTGTCCTTTTCACTTTTATGGTCTCTGTTAGCTCTCTTGATTGTCTTGGCTCTTTTAGTTTCTTAGGTATAGGCTCCATATAAAATTTTCACATTTAATAATCTAAAAGAATAAATACATAAAGACTAAATTATGTATAAATGTTACACATTGACATAAAATTAACCTAAATCAGCAGGATGTGGAAGAAATTTGTTGAAGTTTACTTTGAATGGGATAGTTTTTAAAATTATGTCGGAGACGTTAATCCTTTAATTTTGACCGTTGGCACTGGGCCTCCTTAGTGTCATGAAAAGCTTAACTTGTTGGAGAGTTTTGGTGAATGTCTGAGGAATATGTGTGGAGTTTTTGACTGTTCAGAAGCAAGAAATATTATCTGATCAATATGGCCTTGCTCGAGCAAAGGTGGAACATTATTTCTTAGCTCTAATGATGAGCAGGCCCCTAGATTATTATCCTTCTAAGGATATGAGAATGAGCAATTAGTGGTGGACATCCCTCTTAAATGCAACCTCGCTGAAGGTGAAATAAGCAACAAAAACATCCATGTTTGCAAAGCAGATGGTGGAGGCAACTGTGGCAAGACACTACAGATTGGAATGTGTAGGCATTAACAAGCTACTTCTGACTTGGCATTCTACTATTTTGACTGGTGTCTCAACTTGGAAACCTACAAGCTTTTTGATATAGTTATAAGCCTGCTGAATATTGCACCAAAGTGAGCCTCAGTGGACTTTCCCTCTTGAGCGGTTTCACCATGGACAGTCTGAATTAAGAGAAAGCCTGTGCGCTTGCTATGCTGAAGAAACAATGTTAAATTCCAAGTAGAATCAAAACCTTAGATCCTACAAAATTATGTTGAATTTGTAGCAATCCTTTAGACAAAACAATCGGTCTTTACTGAGTGTGGGGCGAATACGAACAAAATCATCGTCCGTACATAAGAAAGAAGAGGTGCTTAATTATTATATAGAAATCGAAAAAATAAAACACAAAACAAATAACCCATTTCCCAAACCCAACCCTAAAATCCTGCCCCCTAACAATAGCTATGGCAAATAATTGTCTCCATAATTAGTCAATAGACAACAATAGCAACGATCATGTAGTCGGGTGGAAACCATATCCGGAAAACTTCCATGGGCAGGGGGAAATGACTCCGCAAAAATCAAAACCTTCAGCATTTTGAAATGAACTAAAAAAAAAACTAGACACATCAGTTATAGACCTACGTGCTAATTCCAACGCATTTGGTGGATTATAATAATTAAATATATAATAAATATCATCTTAAAAAAAAACATATATATATATATATATTATATTAAATAAATATATATTTAATATTATTATGACAATATTTAATAAGTATATAATATAAAGTATTTTATATTATATTATATTTAGTAATGTATATCGAAAGGCCTATATCGTATACGAATTTAGATTTGGGGCAATTATTTGGATTTATATGACTTGCATCTATTTTAAAGGGTATGTAATTTGCAGGGTGGTGGCATATTTGATTTGCCATTTTCTATTGTCAATGGTGGACGAAGATGTTATGAGCATTGATTTGATTGCGGTAGGAATTCACGTCTAATGTGTGGCTCGAATCAGCTTTGCAATCTTACATGAGAAAAAAATATTAAAGTCTTAGATTCTATCTTGTAGCTTCAGTCCGCCCATGTTGCATATATATTGACCCTTGGAGCAATTACATTAGGCTTAAGAACACACATAAATACCATATTCAGACCCCTAGAAGAAAAGGTAAGGTCATCAAAATATGCAAGGAAAGATTTTAAGGTGAGTCGGGCATTGATAGTGGGGGGAAACGATAGGGTTTTTCAGGGGATATCGTACAATAAGGGGCCCATATTATACCCCAGACCCAGATTCAAGGCATCTATTAGATTTACATGACTTGCATCCGTTGCAAATGGGTCCTAGTTTGCACGATGGAGGCATCTTTGATTGGTTGGTTTCATTTAGATGACACTTGTTTTAATCAAGTATTAGGTAACTGAAATAATTCAGTGGAAGCTACATATTACATTGATATATGTGACATGCCACTGAATTTTGTACTTGTATCTGCTTGGGCTTCTTCAAATCCATCACTAGAAATATCGAATCATTTCCCCTCACCATCCCCATACAACTCACCTTGAATTTCTTGATTACTTCCATGTTCTGTATGGCCTTGCCCTTCCCCATTGCTTCACAATTACTTGAGCTCACCAATAATTGAAATGTCTTCTCCCCACATAACTCATTGCCATGCCATATGAAGGAACACACAACCTCATTTTCCACTGTCACCTCCACTAGAAATAGTAGATTATTATTGCCTAGCACTTCGTGCACAAAAGGTGAGTTGGGGTCAATAGTTATGGTCCATAGGTGCTCCAAAGGTGCAAGTTACGTTGGAAGGGATTTTATTGTCTATTTTGGTAAATGGAGGTTGTGTAAAGTGAAATTGTGTAAATCGATAGTTGTACCTCACTCGAAACCTATGACCGTTGACCCCATCTCACCTTTTGTGCATGAAGGATTAAAAAACAATTATCTTATATTTATGGTGGAG
This sequence comes from Torreya grandis, assembly GCA_037957365.1. Lineage (NCBI taxonomy): Eukaryota > Viridiplantae > Streptophyta > Pinopsida > Cupressales > Taxaceae > Torreya > Torreya grandis. Next base: position 1,393,287 of record JARHVA010000636.1, read on the forward strand.
GTGACAGTGGAAAAATAGGTTGTGTTTCTTCATATGGTGTGACAATGAGATGTGGAGTGAGGAGATGTTTTGTTTCACGCGCAGATACACGTGCAAAGTTTAGTGACATGGCACATCTGTCAATATAATTTGTAGCTTCCACCGAATTGTTTCTATTACTAAATACATGATTGAAACATGGATCAAATATTCAATGAATCCTCTTCAAACGTATAGAGCACATCATGTGTCAATTTAGAGAAATTCTCAGTATGATCTTGTTTCCCAAGGAAACATTTGAACGTCATATCCCTGATTCCTTTGTTAAATAAATACGTTGCCCTCCATTGACGCCACACCCCTTTGCACTTACACACTAAGAATTGTAATATATATTTCATTGTAGAGCACAAATCCATGATTTGTCTCCGCATATTCATTTTTCCAACACCAGATGATGTCAAAAATTGTGATACCTTATTATTATTCCTTCCTTTACTCTTGTCAATCCTCGTTTTGTTGCGAACAACAAAATTAATGAGCATCACTCTGAGTGCATTGACAATCACAAATCAACAAGAAACATGATTCTTCAAAGGATATATAAAAATCCACTAACTTAGATCGATAAGCCATGTTCCCTACAACACCATTATGGCTTAACATATTGCCGATGAATTTTCAGGGATCAACAAGTCATAAATTAGTATTGGAGTGAATATTTTGGATCCTTCTTCAATGGAATTTAGATATCGTTTTTGCCCTCCAAAATAGGTGAGGGAGAAGAGTACACTGATATATTATTATCTACAAAGAGTTCAGATGATGTTAATGTATTTAAAAGAACATGGTCCTCCTTAAATGTTCAAATGTTGCCTTATACCAAGGGGTTGTCTGTTTCAAATAATGTGAGCACGCTGTTGTTTTGGTCGCATTCTTTTCTTAACATTGACGTGCATTACATTTTTTTGTGTACATACTAAATAGACATGAACATGGCGTGGTCTCCCCCAACGATGTGAAGAATAAAAAATTCACTTTAAATATCTTCTATGAATTGTCATTGGCCAAGGCACTTGTCTTCTTCTTAAAAAAGGCTTACCAACAAAAAAGAAAATAATATATAAATATTTATATTATTATATATAATATTAATTAATATTATATTATATGTATTATATTTTATTAATATATATATATATATATATATATATATATATATATAATATTTTGATATACTTAATATTATAATAATATATATACACACATATTTTTAATTAAGGTTTCAATTTTAAAAAACATATATTTTAATTTATAATATATTAAAATATATTTTCGTGATTAAGAAAAAAAAAATAAAAAAAATCACTAACCTACCACGATTAATTAATTTATTTATACTTATCACTAACACCTATAAAATATTTTCCATCTCTTTCAAAAAGCATTTAAAAAAAAAAAAAAACGTGATCATCTCAACCCACGACTTTCAGTATGGCCGTTATAATATAACGATTATCTGTCATCTTTTTAATGCTACATTAAGTAATATATTTGACATAGGAAATCGCCGTCTCCTCGCATGCGCACGACTAGTGGGTAGATCTGAAAGTCCCCTTTGAGAGCCTCCATTTCAGACCAAGCTTGGTTGCTATTTACCAACTGCACTCAAACCGTCAACTATGGGGGGTAGGTTCCGCCTGAATCGGCTGCTGCGACGCGAACCGTACTGTTCATGTACTTTTAATTTGGATGAAAGAAGATAATGCATTGAATCCTGTACCTAAAGGAGTGCCAAAACATTAAAATATTCACTGGCCGAACTCAGTCAAAATCATTGATTCTCGAAGCTGTATGTGACTTGTCCGAAATTTACGAAAACATATTATGTTTATAAAAATTCAATGTGATTCAGTTTCAATATACCGGAAAAGTTAGGGTTTGAGTCTTGGCCTGACTGATTTTACCGTACCCACTCCTTCAAAGGGAATAGTGGGCTTTTGATTGTGTCTGTTTGGTTGGGGAAATGGAGGATTATTTGAGTCAGTTTGAAGTGAAATCCAAAAATTCCTCAGAAGAAGCGCTTGCCAGATGGCGGAAGCTTTGCAATGTGGTGAAAAACAGAAAGAGGAGATTCAGAAATACTGCCAATTTGTCCATGAGAGCCCAAGCCAAAGACATGTTAAAGCAGAACAAGGTAGGTGCTTTGCTTCTTACCTCTTATGTAGATCATAGAATGGATGGGTGAATGGTGCTTTAGTCAGAGATTCTTTATTTCAATCCATGACTTAGGGAATTTTTACTAACCTAATGGTGAAAACTTTGCAACCCAGAAATTTTAAGCGACATAGTGGTGAAAATTTGGCAACCCAGAAATTTTGAGCAATCTAGCGATGAAGAATTGGTAAACCACAATTTGTGGTGATGAATTTTCAGACGCCCACAATATGTAATGCCAATGGTAAAATATCAGCTACCTCTGATACTACTTAGAAAAACAAACAACTGCAATCCGTGACATGAATTTTCGAGCAAGCTAGTGGTAATGATTTGGCAACCCACAATTTGCGTTGATCAACGCACAAATTATAATGATCAAATTTCGGCTATCTCATCCTGCTCGAAAAACCTCATCTCAATCCATGGGAAATAACACTTTTGAGCAACCTGGTGGCAATAATTTGGTAACCATGATTTGTGGTGATGAAGTTTCAGATACCATAATTTGCAATGATCAAATTTCAGCTACCGCTGATTCTTAAAAAAAAAAACCCACACCTTTAAACTGATTGGGGTATGTTTCACATAGAGATGTTTGAGTCTATGCCTCTTAGCTATTGTGGCTTTCATGGGGGAATTGATCCTTTATTTCTTTTGCTAAATCGATGTAACTTCCATGTTTTCAGATGTAGTACAAGATGCAAATCTATAAAAAAATGCTGCCTGCAATATACAGTAATAAAATTTTAGTTTCCCAGAATTTGTAGGGAATAAGCATGTTCACTTGGAGACGTGGGATATGGAGTGGGAGGGGACAGAGTTGTCGATTTGAATTAGGTTATGGCAGTATATGAATAAGGTGCATCTATATTATATTTAGATATAGTCAAATTTGCATATTTTTGAAAAATGATTTGCCAAGTTTGCATAGAAAATTTACACAAAGTTATTAGAATTGCCAAATTATACATGTCTTAACAGTAAATCCCATGTTTTCCCTTAGAGCTAGCCTAGAATACCTTTCTTTTGAACAAGAAGGATTTGCCAACCATTCCTTAAAGATTCTCCGACATTCTGTACTCGGAAATTATTTTCCATTTTTTCAAATTTACCTGATGCGGACCCTGTCCCCATCCCCATATTCACATCTTTTGGTGAATATAATTATGTATAACATAGCTGTACCTTGATTTCAAATGGTGTACCGGTACCTGTACCACCATGTATCAAGGCAAGTAAGCAGAATTTCCTAAGCTATTTAGTCCCATGTTCCTTGTATCTTTGTGTATTGTCCTGATTGTGTGGTGTACTTCAAGGGGACTAAAACGAAGATCAATGCCCTCTGTTGGCCATTCGAACAGACCCCTGATTAATAGGAACAACTGCAAGGAGAAAATAGTTAACCATTGACAGAAGCCCATTAGCCCTGTGGCTCTGTAATCAAGTTATCGTGAAACCAATGCCATCCTTGGTCCCCTCTATATGGTGAAGAAAGACCTTGGTAACTGTTTTTGATCCAGTATCAGGTTCATCCACGTTTTATGTCAGGGCCTCTGATTTGCATGGAGGTGCACTATTGTCGTGGTTTTGAATTTGTGATTAGTGGCTTGTTGCCTGCTGGAGTATATCCAGTTAGGCAGCGGTTTCATGGATAGGGTCTACCACTATTTTCTCTATGCACATTGCTGAGAAAATATCAGAGCAATATGCAGTAAAATGATCCAATGCTATATGCTTTCCCCCTCTCTGCTGGAGTTTTTGAGGATTCTGTAACCAAAATTGCCAGGGACAAATTTTTCAAAAATATCCACCATGATGTGACAACTGTTTGTTAAAAGAGAAGCTACTTTAAATATTGAGCAGGTATCCCCGGAAAAAATTGGGGATTTTCATTTTCAAAACAAGATTTGATTTTTTCCAGTATGTATGTTTCCAAACTGCTATGGGACCAACTGTACAGGCAAAATAAGAGTGGTAGCCCCCTGTATGGGACCTCTTCCTTACTGGCTTCTTACCTGCAATACAAATTGAACGAAAAACCTCGTAAGCTTCGAATAAAATCCACGAGGGAATGGGAGGAACTACCAGCCACATTTGGCTATAGCCAAAAAGGAACCAAATTTATACTAAGGACAAACAGTTCCAACAAAATCGAACATTAACCAACTTCGATCAGTCTAGTAGGACCACCAACCAAGATTTTCAAAAAATCAACAAAGGACCAACACAAAGCTAGCAGCGAGCATAGGAAGAGGAGGTAGCGTTAGAACACTCCCAATTCTCCTTTGCCATCAATGGGTTTCCCTGGCCCTCTCCATCAACAATCTCGGCCACCTCCTCTTGCACGTTTGAACCCATCATTCCAAGAACCACCTCTAGTTCTACCCCCATTCCACCCTTCGAGTCCGAGCACTTTCTAGCCCTCGAAACTGCCAACTCACTACCAGGCAGAACCAGCCCAACCATTGAAGCTTCCAGCCCTCAAATAGGGGAAGACATTCCCCTACCACCCTCAAATAGCTTGACTAGTAGTCGAGCCACATCCCATGTCTCGGAAGGGGAGTGCAACGCCAACACAACCTCGAGCAATGGCAGGGGAGCCTGCAAAGCTACAGTATCCACCCTTTGAATTCATCTCCTAGTGTGAATCAGAGCCCGAGAGAGCCCCTGCACTTGCTCAATGGATGTCAAAGCCTTTACCAGTTGAGCCTCCACTTCCCAAAAAGTTGGCAGAGGAACAAGGCCAACCGTTTCTGTACTCGATAGAGGGAGAATAGTATTTTTTTTTTTTTTGCGAAGTTCGCAATGGCTTCTTCTAGGCCCAATCGGTAGTGAGGTATAATCACTCCCTCTGCCACCTCCTTCACTACCCCTTTGTCATCAACAATCAACAATAAATTTCCCAAGAAAAGCGAAGCCAAATCCGAATTTACCTTAACTCTGTGAGTAGTTCCTAGGAAGACATATCCCACCAAGGCTTGCACCGCTTCCATAATCTATCTAGTTCGAACTGCAAAAACATGCTTGAGTCTTACTTTTCTAACACATCCCTCAAAGGACATATCTCTCAACTCTACCCTGACTCTCAAAAGCAACCCACGTGCAATTTGCAACAAATGCTCCATGCTTTTCTTTGCCCAAGCCTTTGACCCCAATTCTCCACAACAAGCGCAAATGCTACAAGACAATTTAGTACATTGACAAGGCAAGGAGTGTAATAAATGATCATTTCATTCCCACCTTGCCATGCACCATCATCAAACCAACAATCAACTTGTGGCATAACAATCAATGATTGCACCCGCCAATTGTGAAAAGACTTCCAAAACACCCATGAGGCACACCTCAAAGACAACCGGACTTTAGACTTTGAAGACAGTAGGAGGTGCCATGGGCTATAAGCCCCCCATTAATTATCACTAATTAAATCCTTGACTTGATCAATATTGGCCAAGAAATCTGCCAAAGATTTTGCTTCATTGAAACAGTGGACAACTTTCTAGGAGGAAAGAGAGCTCAGACAGTCCCAAGCCTGTCCCAAGATGTTTTCAATAAGCCACACACATGCATGCCTGTTCTATAAAGCCTAGATCATGATCATAGAGTCACCTTGATCATAGAGTCACCTTCAATTATCGCATTGGAAATACCACACTGCAGTACCATGTTAATTCTCAAAGACAATGTTTGAGCCTCAGTTTCGTTATTGGTCCCATCGACCAATCTAAACGAAGTTGCCCGAATCAAAGAGCCAACACAGTCCCAAATGATACACCCAACACTAGAAGCACTAGGGTTACCTCGAGTCGCCCCATCAAAGTTAAGCTTGAAGACATCTAGAGGAGGAGGGATCCAATCTACATTATCTGCCTGACAAGGCTTATTACTAGATACCCCAGACCCATTAATAGGTGGCGCTTTCAGAAGAGGCGAGCTAGCAAGAATCTGCATGTCCCAACTTGATAGAAAGCCATGACTTATTTTGGCATGAGTTGAACCAACTTTGGACATTGCAATCTCTGCCCTGCGCAAAATGACACTCAGCTGACTTGTTTTGTTTTAAAAAGTTCTCTGACTCCGTTCTTTCCACAGAGTCCAGATTAAAATAACCAGACATGCAATCCAAAGTAGCACCTCTTGGCCAAGAGGAAAAAATTGCCAACAAAGATCCCGGGCTGGCCCAATTCAGTCCCACTCTAGCGCACAACCAATTTCAACACTTTGACGCAAATGAGCACCCAAAGAGAAGGTGATTAACATCCTCTTCAGCCACATACCACAAGCAACATTAAGATGGTTCTTCGAAGCCAATCTTCCGAAGCCTATCAAAGGTGAGGATCCTATCTTGGCTTGCTAACCAAGCAAAGGCTCCAGCCTTAGGTAAACCTATCATGTTCCAACACAACAACTTAGCCCAAGCAAAGGAATCATCCTCACAATTTGACAGTTTGTACCCCAGGCTGACCGAGTAGTTTTCAGACTTAACACCAACCCATTGAATAGAATCCTCTTTAGAGTTAATGAAAACTTTCCTTTTGTCCAATATACCCGACAACATTTCTTTCTGCAAATCTGAAATATGGATATCCTCTAGCTTTTTCCATTTCCATTTGATCATCCCAGCCCAAGGATGAGGCTCGAAGTAGTCACACCCCTTACTTCCCCAAATGTTAGGAAGTATGGCTTTTGCCTCTTCTAGACTTGTCACTTCTTGGATCTGGTTGTGGCTATTCCACGAGTCTGCCCAAAAATCTGCCTTGCGCCCATTGTTGATCATCCATGAGACATGATTCACAATGATATGGCGACACCTGAGAATGAAATTCCATGGGTGCGAGCCCTTGGGGGGGTTGCGAATAGAGATGATATTAGTAGAATCAAAATCCCCAAAGTATTTGTGCTGAAGAAGCTTATTCCATAGTGCCTGTGGCTGGAAAACCATACCCCAAACCAGCGTTGCCCCCAAGGCCAAGTTTTTAAAGTTTAATTTTTTAATACCAATGCCTCCACTTGCTTGGGGTAAACACACTCGATCCCATTTCGGAAGAGGAACTTTCTTTTTCTCAGCAACTCCTTGCCACAAGAAATCCTTCATGATTTGGTTGATTTCCTTAAGCACCTTAGTAGGGAGAGATAACAGTGACATAATATAAATTGGGAGGGCGTCGAGGACTGAATTGATCAACGTGATTGTGCCTGCTAAAGAAAACCATCTTCCCTTCCAAGTTGCTAGCCTAGCCTGGAAAGAGGACAACAGGTTATCACAGCCTCGCATTCCCAACCCCACCAAAAAGAGGGACTCCAAGGTATTTTGTAGGAAGAGAACCAATCTTAAAATTCAATATATTTGCAATGTGAGTTTGCACTGTATTTTCCACATTCACAAAATAAATTTGAGATTTAGCCTTACTCACCAGTTGTCTCGAAGCAGCGGCATAACTAAGCAGAATTTGCTTAAAGTTATATGCCTCCCGAGTAGAAGTTGAACCAAAAAGCACCATGTCATCGGTAAACTGTTGATGAGTGAATCTATCCACACTATCAACAACTTTAACACCCTTGAATCTACCATTAGTAAGAGCCCTTGAGATAGCTCGACCAAGAGCTTTTGCCATTAGGATAAAAGGAAAGGGAGATAGAGGATCCCCTTGCCTTAATCCTCTAGAGACTTAAAAAAACCTTGATGGTTCTCCATTGACAAAGACTGAGAACTATGGACTATATATACTGTTAAAAACCCAATTATACCATCTTTTATCAAACCTGAATTTTTCTAGAACTTTGATCAGAAACCTCCAATTTACTTTATCATAAGCTTTGCTGATATCTAATTTCACAATCATACATTTCTTTCGATTACAAAGAAGAGATTGCACGACCTCATGTGTGATTATAATCCCTTCTTGGATTTCCTTGCCTGAAACAAAACCCCCTTGCTCGCTAGAAATTAAGGAATCAAGAATAGGCTTAATACGGATTGCTATGGCTTTAGAGATGATTTTGTAGATGGTGTTGTAGAATGAGATAGGCTTGAAATCACTAAAGGTGGATTGAATCTCCCCTTTTGGCAACAGAGAGATAAATGTATTGTTAATAACTGGAGTTACTTTTTGTTTCACCCGGGATTCAATGACCATGCTCACCACCTCATCTCCCATGATGTCTCAGAAAGATTGGAAAAAAGTAGCAGGAAAACCATCCAGCCCAGGAGACTTATCCCTTCTAATCCAAAAAACCACCGTCCTGATCTCTTCATTCGAAAAGGGGAACATCAACTTATTATTTTACTGATTTGAAACTAATCTAGGGATATGATTCAAGCTAATGGATTGAGCATTGAGAGAGGAAGGTTCCGTGCAACACAATAGACCTTGGAAGAAACCTATGCCTCCTTTTTAATTCCTAAGAGTACAACAAGACCCCATCCTTGGAAGAAATAATTGAAATACGGTTGGCCGATCTTTGTGCCCGGGTGGAATTGTGAAAAAACTTCGTATTCGTATCCCTCTCTTTGAGCCATAATGCCTGCGACTTTTGTTTCCAATGCACTTCCTTCCTCAAATGAAGCTCAGCGAATTCGGCCAAGAGAGATTTCTCTGCATTATACAAATCTGCATCCATGCTTAAAGCCATTACAATTTGATTCATGATCTCCAGCTCAGATTCCACCCTTTCAATTTCTTTGAAAATGTTTTCGAAGCTCACTTGATTCCAAGATTTCAGATAGTCCTTAATGTGGATAAGTTTTTACTCATCACATACATTTTGGTGCCTTTTAGGTGAGGAGCCTTGTTCCACCAGTATTTTCCCTGATCATGAATGGACGGGTCACGCAACCACATAAGTTCGAATTTGAAAGGGCATAGAGGAGGAGCCTTATCTTATGCAATCCGAAGCTTAATTGGAGTGTAATCCGAACAAGAAATAGGAAGAATATTGCTTTCCAAAATCCAGTCCTTATTCAAACATTCAGAGGAGACTAAAAAACGATCTAATCTTTCCACGATGATACAAAAACCTTCTCGACGATTCTTCCAAGAGAAGAATCCATTCTTTAGGATCATATCAACTAACTCAACCGATTCCACAAATCTAGAGAAATCCTTCTGAGATTGAGTGCACCTCTCCAGACCACGTCTTTTCTCCGAGCCATCCAAAATGGCATTGAAATCTCTGTCAAGAACACAATTTTCATTTTATAAAAATGATATTTGCCCCAAAATCTCTTGCCAACACTGTGCTTTGAGGGTCACAGACTTTGGCCCACACACATTAAAAAGAAAGGACAAATCATAGGAATACTCTGATGCTTTACAGAGCTGCCAATTAGCTCTAGAACCACAATACTCCACTCAGACTTTGTGAAGGGCCCAAATGATAGCCATTTTTTCGAAAGCCCCTGAAGATTCCACAAACAAAGCCTTCCATCTATGCCAACTTTTAGTTATAAGAGTTTCAACCTCAATTAAACTCAATTTTGTCTCTTGAAACCAAAAAAGATCACAACCCAACTTTCCCAATTGATGTCTTATGATACGCCTCTTGTTAGGGGCATTCAAGATCCTAACATTCTAGGAAAGTATCTCCATTGTTCTACTGAGGGGCCTTTCACCTCCCGCTTCTCAGGAAAAAAAAACAACTCAATAGTAGATTGCTTACCTTTGGAGACCTCTTCCTTTTTAATGACTTTTTTGGATTTTCTTCCTCTATTGCTATGAGAACCAAAGTCTTTTTGTGACATGGTTAGAACCTCCCTAGAGTTAAGCTCCTCTTCATCACTCAAATCACCAACTACTGGGGATAACTGGAGATCTCCTGCCCAACCCAAGTCCTATGCTTGTATTTTCAACACTTCCTCAAAAAAGTCCTCCCAAGACTCACTTCAATTTGTTTGTCCAAGCACTCGTGGAGCTTTTGAGCTTCAAAGTAAATATACTGAATTTCCTTGCGAAGTGTGTTAGGCACAAGAGCTTCCCCTGCTTCCAACTTCTCTTTCAAACTGATTGTAGCTTCCACATTCAATCTCTGAGTCATGGCTTTTTCCTGTCCCAGTTCCTTACTTGGAACTATCTGTTGTTTATTTTGCTGATGTGTTGTCTTAGTCTGTTGGCCAATCTTTGTAACCCAAGCCTAACTTCCCTTAGCAGAGGAGCCTTTATCCTGGCATTGATTGCGTGTATGCCCTACTTTTCGACATTTGAAACACTTGAAGGGTATCTTTTCCACATCAATGCGTTGCTCCTAACATCCCCCCGGGGATTGTAGTAGGATGCTCTCTAGAATTTTCACTTCTAGGTCAATCATTACACACAATCTAGCATAGGAAACCAAAACCCCTTCACTAGTGATTGGGTTAATCCCCACAAATGCCCCAATCTTCCTACCAATTTGAACAATAAACTCTTCCTTCCAATATTCAATTAGGAGGCCATACAAACGAATCCACACCGAAAAGCAACCCTGTTTTGTAGAAAAAGGATTGAAATTAGGGCATCAAGGTTGAAGCCACAGTCTTGCATCCTCCATCATCCACGACCCCTCGTCCAAAATTTCTTGTTTCTTTTCAACCGATAGACAAATGATAGTGAAGAAACCCTTAGGTAGGAAATTCAAGATTATACTCGAACCCCGGTAATTTTCCACCCATAATTCGATTGCACCAATGGCTGGCCATTTGCTTTCAAATTTGCCTATCAACCCCTTTGCGTTCAATTCAGCAATGTTCCCCTCAAATTCCACACCTTCAAACATAATCATTGGAGGGCTCAAAAGGTCCTCTCCACCACCGTCGTCTAGAGATGGAATAGGGTTTGAAGGGATCTCCAAAGTCAAATTTGACTTACCCACCTCATCCGAGGCCTCTGCCATTGATGGATTTCTCCTTCCAAGAGGAGTGTTGTTTGCCCTCGAAGCCATGCCATGACAACCCTATGCACTGAACTCCTTTCCCTTGGCTTGCTCCTCCTCACTCCTTGATCAAGCACCATCATCTTCTACTCCCTGTTCCACCTCTTTGATCACTTCCCGCAGGTTGCGCTTGAACCACTTGCTAGTTTCACTTGCTTTGATTGCTGCTCCTCCCGCACGACTTTTCGCCTTTACTTGCGAGCACACCATCTTTTTTTACCGAGCTAAAGATTTTTTTTTATAAAAATGTTGGTAACAAACTCTTTTAAACGAACCCAGAACCGTAGACTAAAAAATGTTGGGTAACAGGGTTTTTTAAATGGAGCCAAAACTGCAGACATTTTTATATCTAGAATGCCCGAACCAACAGTGAATAGTATTCCTAGCCATGGGATGTGGACTTGCCTCGTCGCATTGAACACATATTTCAAGCCACAAGTTGATCCCTGTCGCATTGAACACCGAGCCGGTAGTCCATTGCATCGGATACTTTTCACGAATAACCTGCCATAACTTAGTGTGGGAACGACGTTCGAGAATGGTCATCCCAAGAATGGACTCTGAGACCTCCCACTTCTAACACTCAGCTCACCCACCATTAGGCTATCATTGTTGGGTTATATTAATATTAATTTTCAATATATATATATATATATATATCCTTCACGAATATTATATTCACCTTTTCGTAATAAATCTCAAAATATAAGGCTAGATAATAATGAGGCTTCTCGCGTCAATGCAAGTTAATATAGGAAAATGTCAAGTCGACAACACTAGAAAATTCATGGTGGGCATTGAATCAAGGGGAAGCGCGATGAATGCAGAAAACTTCTTCAACACTTTTAAATCACTGGCAAGTTTAGCAGATGGCAACTTTCTATGATTAAACACAACTGCATTCACACGGGCTCCCCAACATTGAAACAAACCCTAAATTGCTCGATTTATGACATTATTTAATTCAATTTCTTATCCTAGCATTGATACAAACTCTAAATTGTGATTTTTGACATTATTTTATACCTTTTTAATTCCCGTGAATTAAATCACGATTTTCGACAAATTTTTAACAACTTGAAGTTTGACAACTTTCAATTTTATACCATAAAATTTGGCTAATGTGGTGATCAAGGTTTTGCGTACCACCTTTCCTTTTGTCCAAGGGTGCTTTGCTGTTTTTACCCATCGCGTCTTATCAAAATAAGATTGATGGTTGGAAACACTTTTTGGCCCACTCAACAAGTGATAGGGTACATGTAGTTGCGTCATTGGTTGACACTGCTGCAAAGGGTCCTAGCTTGGTGGCATAACTTTGGCTAAGGCATTAAGCCTTTCTTTTATGATTTTGTGGCATGCTTTTACAAAATGACTAAGGCTTGCAACCTTTAGATGCATAGTGTTTTCCACACTACACTAATATTGATCGAAAAATGATGTAGGAAATCATCGGTGAAAGAATGCATGGATCCACATGGCAAGGCATTAAACCAATCAAGAGCATAATCCTTAAGACTCGTAGGAAATAGCTTGGTAATTTTTTTATCATTATGCACAAAATCTAGAAAAGAAGCTTAGAAATATTTAATATGATGAGAAGGATAAGGATCTCCTTTACCATTGAATATTTCAAACTTTAGAGCCACAAACCCTATGGGGATAGAGTAGGTAAGAACATTATAAGCAAAGGGGTTAAGCAAAATATTATGTGAGGTGACCCTAGTGCTTGACTTTCTAGATCCTTGAGAAAGTAATTTAACTTGTTGAATATCACCCAAGATTTGCAAAAGAGTGGTAATTTTAGGGGTTGGAATAGAAGTGGTGGTAGGATAGGTACGATTGGAGGCATTGTTCAAAGAAGCTAATTGAGAAACACTTTGAAGAAGAGATGAAAGTTGGAAAGCATGTTCAGATGGTTGAGGAACTTGAGAAACAGCATGTGAGGGATTGGGAAGAACTCTAGAAGCATTGAAACCATTTTGGAAAGGCAACAAAACATCAACAAGGTTGGAAGAAATGTGAGGAGGAATGGTATTAAAAGCAAGTTGGGAAACGAATACATCGTAAGGCATGGAAGGGGAACCTCTTCAAGGTTGATCTACATTATTTGCATTCAAATATCCCTTGTTCACTCTACATGGCATATCTTAATTGGAGGCTCTTGACCTAGGGTATGGCGTTGGACATCTCTCAACACATACGACATTGCATTTATTTCTTTAGGATTTTCTTTAATGTGTTTTCTAAACATAGCAACTATTTCAACTCTATCATCAATATTAGAAGCATTATCAGTTTGAGATTCTCTCACAACTTTATCATTCACAGGTATTTCAACATCATTTGCAATAGAACATGCAACTGTAAGAGGAACATCAACATCATTGAGAGATGACACTTTCTTTTTCAAGTTAGTTTGAGTGTTGGCCAATGGTATTTCAACAAAATCATCATGATTGCAATTTAATACAGCACTTCGACTATTAGGGATATTAGATCAAATTAGTTCAGATGGCATAAAATGGAAATTTATTGCTATAGAACAAATAACTTTTCCCGGATTGCTAAAACTGTAAGCCCTAATCAACAACAATTAATTGATGCAATCCCTAATCCCAATATGGCTTTTTGCACTTGCACGAACAAGTGGCACAATGCAAATGAAGAATTCAATCTTGAATCATAATCTGCTCTCTCAATAAAATCTCGACCCTTGCTGTCAATTTACTTATCACTAGTGGCATTCACATTCAAATCTCTTGTCCTGTGTATTTATAGACTTCTCAAATTCATATTAGAACCTTATTGGCATGCAAGCCGATACAAAACGTGCAGAAAAGGACAACCAAAAAGGAAGGCCCCCAAAACAACAGTTGGAAGGGCCCCAAAAAAGGCGCAAGAATCATAGTGGTATGGTCTTTGCAAACTAGAATTGTGGTGGAACAGCCTTGGCAGACCCGAACTGTAGTGCTGTGGTTTTGGAACAAAGCCCATGGCAACAAGAAATTGAGGGAGGAGAGAAAACTAAGGAGGAGAAGAGATAGGGCAGAACAGGGCCAAAAACTCAGGGAAATATGTGCCAATATGACCCTAATATGAATTAATAATCGGCAGACACACAAATACCTTAGAACAATGAAATTTGACAACTAAAACTACCCGTGGACCAAAATTTGGCATCTACATTTTGTTTCTTTTCTCCATGATGCCTTTTGGAGCACGGAGAACTGAAATAAAAAAAAGGGGATAGCGTGGAGGACAACTTCGATGAATGTGATCCATCTAGGAAAACTGATCCACTTTGCTTTCCAATCTGCCAGTCTTTCCCTCATCTTGTTGATCATTTCAGACCAGATTTTGGCCTGTCCAGTCCCGGTGAAAAGAGGCACCCATAGATGGTTGGGAGAAGGCCAGTTGGCACTTTAAAGTAGGCAGCAATCATTTGTTGTCTTTTTGGAGAGACATTGATGAAATAATAGTTCGACTGTTCCAAACTCACCTTTTGACTAGAGGCCTCTTCATAGGCTTGGAGCACCTCCTTGAAGCCTCTAGCTTCATAAACATCCACACAACCGAATAGAATTGTACTGTCCACAGAATGGAGGTGAGAGTTTAGAGAGGTGATGTTTCAGCCCTTTGTTTTTTGTTGCGGCTAAAGCAGCTTTGAGGGAGCTATCTAATGCTTCTGCCATTAGGATGAAGAGATAAGGAGAAAGTGGGTTCCGTTGTCTAATTCCACGAGAATTTTGCAAAATGCCACCTGACTCTTGTTGACTAGCACCAAGTAGACGGACCCCATAACATAGAACTTAGAAGAATGAAATTAGACAAATAAAACTAACAATGGACCAAAATTTGGCGTCTACATTTTGTTTCTTTTCTCCATGATGCCTTTTGCAGCACGGAGAACTGAAAATAGAAAAACAGGGTAGCTTGGAGGACAACTTTGATGAATGTGATCCATCTAGGAAAACTGAGCCACTTTACTTTCCAATCTGCCAATCTTTCCCTCATCTTTTTGATCATTTCAGACCAGATTTTGGCCTGTCCAGGCCCGGTGAAACGAGGCACCCATAGATGCTTGGGAGAAGGCCAACTGGGAGTCACTTTAAAGTAGGCAGCAATCATTTGTTGTCTTTTTGGAGAGACGATGAAATAATAGTTTGACTATTCCAAACTCACCTTTTGACTAGAGGCCTCTTCATAGGCTTGGAACACCTCCTTGAAGCCTCTAGCTTCACAAACATCCGTACAACCGAATAAAATTGTACCGTCCACAAAATGGAGGTGAGAGGTTAGAGAGGTGGTGGGGGATGATTTCAGCCTTGTAACAACCCCTCAAGTTGTACATAAGAAAATGCAGATTTATTTTTTAAACAGTTAACTTTCATTCCACAAAATAATATGATACAGTACAACTAAAACAAAACTAAGAACAATGGTACTTCAAATTCAATTACTTCATATAATATAATTCTTATACAACTTCACAGAAAGCCAAATACAATAGGACAAACTATGAATGATCTGACAATACAACATTTGCTAAACAAATTATACAAGTACATAATACATTTACATTACTTCAGGTATATGGTCTAATACAATGACAGATACCAAGCTCTCCGGAGCTCGAGTCGAACCGACTCATGTATCGCTGATAATCACAAGTGTCGTCCACAGATAGTACTGTAGTGGAGGAGGGAGAGCATCATCCGAGCGCTTTACCATACCAACCGCGGACCATCGATCCCCCACACAATCTCTTATCAGGAAATGGCCCTCCCTTCACGGATAGGTAGATAGAATGGTGCAAGAAATCCAGTGAGACGTGCTAGTACCTCGTGTGTTGTAAGATTTCTAAAAACACGCAGTGTATCATAAATAAATCCGTTCTAACATGATATCACATAGCATGAATATAAAACATATGAATGACAATGTATACAACATTACTTAGGCCCAAGTTTTCAAATTATATACGATCATTTAGATTGATCAATTTATACCACACCACTTGATCGGATTATCTATCAGCAGTACTATCTAGGCTAGTGGAACCCATCTCACCACCTATTAGTATTATCAATATATATGCCATAATATGTAACTCAAAGACTCATATAAATATTCTCTTAGCAATAATATCACATTACAAGTTAAACAAGGAGAAAACAAGATATACACATAATCATCTATGCACGAATGAGTCTTACCTTAAAATCAATTCCAAACTGTAGACAATGACCATTGTTTATACCATCTGGACAAAACACATAATAAACTATAGACTATTTCGAACGGATCCAAGTAACTACACTTGAAGACAACATATATCATCATAGTCTGTTATTCTTAGGCATGACTACTAGTTTATCCATAAATAGTCATACAAAGCAATTATAGAAACATAGAAGCATACACTCATATTCAAGCAAGCATAACTATAACCACAAGTCATACAATATATATAATTTTATCTTAACATTTATTTGCACTATCAAGATGGTATACACACTTAAATGATATCTTACTAAATGACATATATAATTATCCAAATGTGGGTCTAGAAATCACAAATATAGTATGTACCATCCGAGTATCTTTCGTACTGTAAAACTCTATATAAGTCTAACCATTCGCACATATAATATTCTCTCAAAATTTCATACAAGCTTTTAATCTTCAACAGTCACCAATTACGAAATTACTGTAAATCAAAGTAACTTTGTAGGAACTTAACTTAAGGGTTAGTATTTACATGGTTGTAGTTCTCGCTTTCTAGATCTCCTATAATCAATCGGTTTACTTTAGATGAAGGCTTATTATATACAATCCCATTGAGTTACATAATCATAAGAATACTCAAGTTCATACATATGTCAATTTTTATATGAAAAACTCCTATACTTCTTAGTTGTTTTTAAAGTATTTATTAACAATTTTTAAAATGGATTGCAAGGTTTCCATTGTCATTCGGACTCCGATCAATGACTTCCATTATCTAAAATTGTCATATTACCTTTTAAAGGATGTTTTAGCATGCCACATAATATATATCCTCCGGACATATCATCTATATAATCTTTCATACTTATTCATACTAACACCAAAAGCACACTTAGTAACTTATTTTTATTAATAAACAACTATTTATATTCTCATACGGACTCTATGATAATCATGATCATTATTAAAATAATGCATCTTACTAACCACAATACTAAAATCCGAGACAATAAAGTTCCATTGAACATTCGATCTTGCATTCAAGAGAAACATATATTCTATTAAATGATCCAGCTTTTTAATAAACTTCAGTGACTTCATAAAAGATTCCAGCGACCTCTATATATTAGATTTGGTGTTTTAGTTCTATGGCTTGGCGTCACATAATAATGTCTAGGCGTTTTATAATTATGCCTTGTAGTTAATTGAATGGTACTATGAGTTTTTTTTTCTTTTTAATCTTATTTTAGTTTTTTTGGTAATAAATAAACTCAACGCTTCTCAATATCTGGGCAATTTTAGGATAATGACCTGACCAAGAGACTTCTGCGTTCCACTTATTTTCTTGGAGATTTTAACTAATAATCTGGCTCTTCTATTTTTAGACGAGGCGTTTTAATTAAGCTACCTGGCGTTTAATATTTAATATTCAGCTTTTCACAAAAACGACTCAGCAAAGTTCAGCGACCCAACATAGAGACCTGGTATTCATGCAAAAGGGACTAATGCATTTCAAAACAATTATCTCAAACTAAGACAAGGCGTTTCATAGTTTACTTAATAATTAAATAATATACTCAACGTTTAATAAATCTCAGCTAATTTTCTTATATATACACAACATTAACCTGCGTTACCCATTATTATGCAGCGTTGAAATTTATGATTCAGATTAATGACTGCTCTCAGCAATTCCATCTTAAATTCAGTGTTTACTATATAAACTCCCTTTTTTTGAAAATTCGAACAGAGCGTTGCATTTGTAATGCTCAGCGCTTATTTATAGATACTGTATTTATTAAACTATGCAGCGCTGTTGCTGTTTCAGCGAGTTGCCCATCATAAACGAAAGATTTTGCCTCTTTATGGACGCTTTGCAAGGGACTGCTGTCCTCCTCAAAACCTTCAAACATACTGGCAAGATGATTATTATTTGTATTATTGATACTGCTAATCCCTATGATGGCCACGAAAGGCGGATGATCCTCTGTGTTGCAAAAATGGTATTTCTGAAGTAGAGAAGCATAAGAAGCCGCTAATTGAGCCAAAGGTTCAGCGCTACAATTGCTTCTTCCGTGATTCGAACAAGCGACCCGCTGTTTCAATAAATACCCAGCGACTTCCCGCTTACACAGCCATCTATTTCTATTAGCATTAACTTTCAGAGTTTCCAATTTTATATTTGCTTTAGTCTAACTCAGCAACTTAACTTTTGAAAACTCAGCAAATTCAATTTAAACGAGGTGGTGTTTTATTTTATTTTTATTTTTATTTATTTATCTTTTACCTTTTTTTTCCAGCGCTTTTAATATTACAAACATTTGCGTTGAACTTTCTATTCCAGCGCTTTAATATTAAAATGATATGTGGTTTGAAAACAAGATCCTATTTATACTCAAAATTCCATTTAAAACTCAGCATTGATATTCTTATAGGCTGGGCGTTCCACAAATGTCTTCAACCTTTCCAAAATTATATCAAAGTGTCTCTTTTTAAGAGGCTGGGTGTTGCCAATAACTGGCTGGGCGCTTTATAATTTGGCAGCTTTCAAAAAGACTCAGAAAATTTAATTTTATAAATTCATCTTTCTTTATGCTCAACGAGTTACTTTTAATATTATAAATTTAACTTTCAAAACAGCGATTTAACCACAAGATTCAACGTTTACCTTATTTGACTCAGCATTATATAATAGAGACTTAACAGTTTCAAAAGAGACTTAGCGTTTTAAATCTCAAGCACAGCGCTTTTAATAAAGTGACTCAAGATATACTAATCTCTTATGACGCTATCAATAAATGAGTTCTATTAATTATACTCAGCAGTTATAACTTAAAAGGTTTGGTGTTTTAATATGGCAAGGAGTTTGTAATATACTCAACGATTGTTATATCTAGACTTGGCGTTTTAGTTTAGAGGTATGCCATTTTATTAAAGAAACTCAGCCAAGATAAATGCAATCCACTCTAAATATAAAATGCTGGCTAATCCTTTTGAAAGACAGATAAGTTTATATATACAGCGAAATATATATGGAGTGCTTGCCTTAAAAATGAACGCAGATCTGGTAAAAACATAGAATTATAATTACAAAACCTACCTTTGTATTGCTTCCAGGTTGAACAGACAAAACTCGTATTCCTTTCTCTCTTTTTCTCCCTATTTACCTGTGTTTCTGTATATATTCCCATTTCTCCAAACCTTCTCCTTTATTTATAAAATGAACTTTCTAAATTTTGTGCTACCAATGTTTCATGCAACTCTCTAATTTTCTTGTTCTCTAAATGTAAACTTAAGTTGTCACAATAATTAATTATATCTTTAATTTCTATTTTCAAATAAACCCTTGCATGAAATTCAAGATTAATCTTGACTTCCGTTAACTCTTTCTTTTACGTTAGTTTACCAAACTAATGCCAAGTCAACAAAATAATATTAAAATCTATTTTACTAATTTTATGTAAATTCATGCATAATTCAAATTTTAACCTTAAATTGCATTAACAAAGCTTTCATGCAAATTCTCAAAAACAATAATAAATAATTATTTAACTAAAAAAATAAGATAAGTTATTAATTGCATTTTACCTGCAAGATAATTACTTTCACAATAATTATATCTATTAACACTAATATTTGTTTTTCCGGATTAAAATAAAAAACCAAATCAATTAGGCTAAAGAAATTAAAAGCACACTAAAATTAATTCCATACACAAAATATAATTGTTGACTTTCTAAGTCACCTCCTAATCGGCGCAAGGCTTTCCAAGGCTTACAAAGAGATAGCGCACTTGCGACGACCCAAATGCTTCAAGCAAAAGGTGTGTAGGCGCTTTTCGTCTGTGCTCAAGCCCGAGATAGAGGCGTAGGTTTGCACAGGAGTAAGAGGCTGGTTCGCGCTCACTAAAGGTTCTCGATGCGCGCTTGTGCGCAGGTCAAAAGGCACACATGTTTAAGGATGTAGAATCCCCGAGTTCTAAAAGGCCAAAGTAGAGAAAACACGCGAGGAGCAGTTACAAGTCACAAAGAACGCGTCGAAGTCCTTCACCATTCGTGTACAATCTTATTCAAGGACCTCCTTGCGCCTATCCAATGCAATTTCACATTTGTGCGCAGGATCTTGCATCTGCGCCCTTCCATTGCACAGGATGCAACCTTATTTTCGCCATTGCCACATGGTGGCACAGCGCTCATTCCACACAATGAGATTCTCGGTTCGCCCATGACAAGCGCCAGCTTTCCACGTGTCACAATCGTGCTGCCTCCGTCCAAAAGCTCCAAAGGACTCCTTTGAGAGCCTGTCGAAGTGATGCTTGGCATTCCTACAACGCCACACCCAAGATCAATCAGGTAGTGCCACGTGTCGAGTAGCTATCAGATATAAAGAAGATTGTTGGAGGTGGTTGAGAAAAGCTCGAGGCACTGTTAGAACGATTAAATGCAGAAGCGACTACTGGACATCGGGACTTGAGTGCATGCCACTCTGACTCTGTCAGGAAAATCTTTTGTTCTCCTATGCACGTGTATCCCAAGAGGATCCTGCCACCAACTCAAGATCCAATCAACTTACCATAATTTAGAAATTAGCTATGAAGCACCGCAAGTGAATTTAAAGTTATACCCACCACCCCAAGTGGCACATTTATTGTAAAATAGGTTTGATTCACTATAAAAGCCTGGCTTTCCATTGTAAAAGGGTCAACACATTTTTAGTAGCCTCATGTTGTTGGAATTTGCCTTCCATGGGCACTTGTATTGGCTAAACCTTGCATGCTGATGAGAATAAAGTTCACCTCTTTTCATTATTCTGATGATTTGTGTGTTATTTTGTGTTTGTCGATCTTTGCCTGTGGGTATTGTTCGCCTCTCTCATTGTCGTCCATTCCCAACACCTCCTTATTGAACTCGGAGCTCACTTGCAGGTCGTATCCTGTGCACACTAGGGTCTGCGTAGGCTTTGTTTGTGGATAACCTTCGTCCCTCTCAATGCCGTGTTGTTTTCCCACATCTCTATACAAAATAATTATGCACTTGGAGCATCCTTGGTGGAATTTGTGTGATATTGTCTTGTTCTTGGAGGTCTATACTGTGTTTATGGCAGTGGGAGCACTTGCTCTATTTTGGACTTATCGCCTTTTACTTTCAGCATCTCTTACCTTCTCCCTCTTTTTTCCTCTCAAAGATTTTAGGTTTAGATTAGCGGTAGTTTTACCTTTCTGCTCTTTAGGCTTGCGTGCTGGTCTTAGACTAGGTGTGCTTAGAATAAAAGGAATCCGGCTTACTCCGGAGGGAGGCTCTTTCCAAGGAGTGCAAGGATCCCACGCCTTGGGGACATTTCCATTGTTGCGACGAGACAACCGATGCTCATTGTTGATATGTGAAGTCAACATTTGAATAAGGGGCGACCAAGGTGGCGGGTGGACGATTAACACGTTTTTTGGGGAGTTAGTACACGCGTTTTGTACTACACGTGTTTTGTAGTACACGCGGGTTCGTACTAACGCAGTTTTGTACTATGTGTTTTTCCTATATAAGGAACCCATGAATTGTAAAGTATTATTGAGTTGTACTCATTGTACTCATTTCTGTGTGCGTGGCGACTGCCATCATTGTAATTGCGGATTAATTCCTAGATAATAAAATACTAAAGACCTTTTCCCGTGGTTTTTTACTTGGTGATTTGCTAAGTTTTTTCCACGTAATATCTGTGTATGTGTCTTGAATCTATTTTCTTTCACTGTGATTATTTCTCTTTGCATGTTATTTTTCAATAGCGCGCGCAGCTAGACGATAATACTTCCGCGCCCAATGCCTTGCGCAAGGCCTTTGCGGTCAACACCCTACCGCCAAGCTTCCCCAAGTCGCGGAGTAGCCACGGGTGCACGTTTCAAACGACAACAATTTCTGGCACGTCCGGTGGGACTAAGTTGAAGTAAAGCTAAGGAATTGGTGTTACCCTTAGCTATCAAATGTTGAAGACACTCTGCAAAGCACTTGGTGACTTCGAATGACCAAAATCTGCTGGTTTAAGCAGTCCGAGCGCATAAAGATATGTCTTTCCACCCCCCATTCCATGAAAATGTTGCGTTCACGTCTTCCCATTTCTCATATCAAGCTCATGCGAGCGCCTGTAGCCTTTACCCAGTTAAGTGCCTATGGCAACCCCCTTATGCTTCTAATCGGCCCTGCGCAAGCTACATTGCTCCCAATCAACATTATTGTCCTCCTAATCAGCCTCAAAAGAGCGTCAGTGATATACACCTTGATTTTCAAAGATATATGAGGGAGATTGAAAGAGAGCAAGGGTATGATAAAGTATGAGAGGAGCTTTGTTATCAAGCTTACACTTAGTAGGAGGTGATGAAACAACGCAGATATGAAGAAGAGTGCTTGGCTAGGCAAATCATAGCCAAAGAAGAGCAGATGCGTCGGTTGCTTGCGCAAATGCAAAAAATTGAAGCACAGCCAGACGCCCCTGCTCCTTCCTTTCCTAGCTTAAAGCAAGTTCCCCTTGCGCCTGCAAGCCAATCTATGGGACATAAAGCTTTCGCACCCAAAGTCCCTAGCCTCAAGTAGGATAACTCCTTTGCGCCTTCAAGCAAGCCTCCCAGCTTCAAAGTACCGAGCTTTAGAAAGTCTGCGCTTGCGCCAGCTCAAGAGCCTGCCCCTGTGCCAGCTCAAGAACCCATCCTTCCTCAGGAGCCTCAAGCGCAGTCATGCAACCTTCTTGGACCATGCGTCCCGACTTCACAATGCTCGACCTTGTAAAGCCTCCATCCTCTGCGCCAATTGAAGCGTATTGCCCTCCCAACATCTCCCTTTTCAAAGGTGGACAAGTTGTATGGAAGGCAAGTGCAGACCATTCAGATGAGGAGGATACTTCGAGTGAATATGACGAGGAGATCGTCATTGGCAGTCCCTTCTACGCTACCACACCAGAAGAATCAACCCTGTTGCGAGAAGAAGATAGGTACAATTAGATGGAGCAACAGGTTGATGAGCAGATGATCGAAGTGGCGGTACAAGGGGAGGACCTTAATGAGGAAGAGTCGATCTGTCCCAGTCCAGAGTGCATTCAAAGCCCTGAGCCTGACCTCTATTGGGTGAATAAGCTGTCGTTTGGCGCTATGGAAGATCTCAAAGAAAGGGCTAACCTTCAAGAGGGGTGCATGCTCAAAGAGAGTGACTGTGATCACCCCAAGGTGAGCCCACAGGCGCAGGAGGACTCTTTTTGGGATGAGCTGGAAGAATTCTGCGCAAGCCTAGAAGATAAGTCAACATCATCTTTGGAGCGTTCCCATGACCAATTCTACACTAGTGGCCTTTTTCAACAAGGCGCGCACGCGGAAGAGGTCACAACCACGCAGATGGTGGAGACCCACAGGTAGCAAGACGCACACCTAGGTTCGGATGAGTCATCGCAAGACTCATTCGAACTGAGGGAGCAATGTCAGCCGGTCGAGCTCGAGGAGCCACGTGAAAATGTAGAAGCCGTGGCAATTAGCGCTATAAATCTTTGCGTGCCCAGGCATATATTAGAAGGGTTTCCAAGAAGCATGTTGGACTCAAAGCAGCAACGACGAGAAGCGCAAAGGCAACCCGTTGGATCCATGAGCTTCCCAAGCATCGAGCACAAGCCTGTTGCACTTCAGAGGGGTCGCCTGAGCAAAAAGTACATCTAGGCGTCGAGAGATCTAGTAAGGATTGGTTCGACTTCGAAGACATAAACCATTCGGGAGGAAAGCTTCTATGCAGCATGATGGAGTCATTCATCAAAGGGGAGCCCGGGCAGATGAACTTCCTTGAGCGCCTCCTTCGCAGTAAACAAATGCCATTGCGCCTCCACTCGTCACATAACAACAGGATCGCGTGTAATGCAAAGGACCTAAGAGGTTTTTGTTTTGATCTAGGAGGGCGAAGGCCTATGTTTGTAGTTTGTATATAGTAGATTAGATTAGCTTGCATTACATTACCCTAAGTGCCTATGTGCACATTGTATAGTCTTAGTTTAGTTTTGTTTCCCTAAGTGCGTTTCGCGCATCTATTGCTTGTCCTTTTCCCTTTTGTTTTGTTGAGGGTAGAACTCAATTCCATCTATTCAGGCATAAGCCAAGCAGGTTGTAACTTTAACGACTTCGTGCCCAATGGATCGCTTCAAAGGCCAATGGATTCCCGCTTAGCAAGCAAGCGGCTCGCAGAGGTTGCCAGAAGTTTTGACTTTCTAAGTCACCCCCTGATTGGCGCAAGGCTTCTCAAGGCTTACAAAGAGAGAGCGCACTTGCGATGACCTAAACGCTTCAAGCAAAAGGTGTGCAGGCGCTTCCCATCTATGCTCAAGCCTGAGATAGAGATGCAAGTCTGCGTAGGAGTAAGAGGATGGTTCACACTCACTAAAGGTTTTCGATGCGCGCTTGCACGCAGGATTTTGTGGCGTGCAGGTCAAAAGGTGCACATGTTTAAGGATGCAAGACCCTCGAGTTCTAAAAGGCCAAAGTAGAGGAAACGCGCGAGGAGCAGTTACAGGTCGCAAAGAACACGCCGAAGACCTTCAGCGTTCGTGTGCAATCTTATTCAAGGACCTCCCTGCGCCTATCCAATGCAGTTTCGCGTTCGTGCGCAGGATCCTGCATCTGTGCCCTTCCATTGCACAGGATGCAACTTTATTTTAGCCGTTGCCACATGGTGGCCCAACACTCGTTCTTCACAATGAGATTCTCGGTTCGCCAAGGACAAGCACCAACCTTCTACGTGTCACAACTGTGTTGCCTTTGTCCAAAAGCTCTAAAGGACTCCTCCTTGAGCCTGCCGAAGTGACACATGGCATTCATGCAATGCCACACCCAAGATCAATCAGAAAGCGCCACGTGCCGAGTAGCTGTCGGATATAATGAAGATTGTTGGAGGTGGTTGAGAAAAGCTCAAGGCGTTGTTAGAACGATTAAATGCAAAAGCGGCTACTAGACATCGAGACTTGAGTGCACACCACTCTCTGACTTTGTTAGGGAAATTTTTTGTTCCCTTATTCACGTTTATCCCAAGAGGATCTTGCCACCAACTCCATATCCAATCAGCTTACCAGAATTCAAGAATTAGCGGTGAAGCACCGCAAGTGAATTTAAAGTTATACCCACTACCCCAAGTGACGCATTAATTGTAAAACAGGGTTGATTCACCATAAAAGCTTGGCTTTCCAAAGTAAAAGGGTCGACACATTTTTAGTAGCCTCATGCTGTTGGTATTTGCCTTCCATGAGCACTTGTATTGGCTAAACCTTGCATGCTGATGAGAATTAAGTTCACTTTTCGTTATTCTGATGATCTGTGTGCTATTTTGTGTCTTTTGATCTTTATCTGTGGGTATTGTTCGTCCCTCTCATCGTCGTCCATTTTCAGCACCTCCTCATTGAACTCAGAGCTCACTTACAGGTTGTATCCTGTGTGCACCAAGGTCTACGTACGCTTTGTTTGTGGATAACCTTCGTCCCTCTCAACGTTGCACTGTGTTCCCGTGCCTGTATATGAAATACTTATGCACTTGGAGTATCCTTGGCGGAATCTATGTGATATTGTCTTGTTCTCGGAGGTCTGCATTGTGTTTACGATAGTAGGAGTGCTCGCTCTATTCTAGGTGCATCACCTTTTACTTTCAACATCTCTTACCTTCTCCCTCCTTTTTCCTCTCAAAGATTTTAGGTTTAGATTAGTGGTAGTTTACCTTTCTACTCTTTAGGCCTGTGTGCTGGTCTTAAATCAGGTGCGCTTAGAATAAAAGGAATCCGGCCTACTTCAGAGGGTCGTCCCAAGGAGCGCAAGGGTCCCACGCCCTTGGGACGTTCCCATCATTGCGACGAGACAATCGATGCTTATGCGTGCAGCTGCGCGATAATACTTCCGTGCTCAGCGCCTTAGACTCTTGCACCCCGTGCAAGGCCTTTGCACTTAGCGCCCCACTGCCAAGATTCCCCGCGCCATGGAGCATCCACAGGTGCACGTTTTGAACGACAACAATAATCACAGGCAATATTTCATAATTATGCACTAACATTTATGCTTATGATTTAAAATCTACGGTGTGTGTGTGTGCAGGGTCACTAGCATTTCCCACTGATATTTCTCCTAATTGCTCCATCTAGCTGACCCTCTCTGATGATGCTCTCCTTTGTCACAACCTGAGGGTGGGATCTATCCTGCATCCATCTCGCAACAATTAGGCAGTTAGTCTGAGTCATCGTAAACCAATGATGTAAAATTAATAATTATACATCCTCAATGTACATAAATATCAAAATATAACTATTACGCAATGTATACTAATCAACAATACTAGTGTCCCATACCAGTATATGTCAAAATGCTCAAATCAAAGCGATGGTAATCAGATATTAAACAATGGATTAAAGGATATTAATTATAGGGTGAAATCGGGATGTGACAAGCCCTTTGATTTTTGTTGCGGCTAAAGCAACTTTGAGGGAGCTACCTAATGCTTCTGCCATTAGGATGAAGAGATAAGGAGAAAGTGGGTTCCATTGTCTAATTCCAGGAGAATTTTGGAAAATTGCACTTGACTCTTGTTGACTAGCACTGAGTAGACGGACCCCATAACATAGCTCATCACCCACTTGATCCAATCATTAGAGAAACTAAACGTTTCAAGGACCATTCTTAGGAAAATCGATTTGACTTGATCAAAGGCTTTTGTTATATCTAGCTTGAGTATAATACATTTCTCATTTCTCAATTTGAGTGAATGCAAAATCACATGCTTCGTTATAATCCCATTAAGGATATGTTGCCCTTGGACAAAACCTCTTTGCTCTTGAGAGAGAATTTATGGAAGAAGAAACTTGATTCTCTGCAATGGTTTTGGAGATTATCTTATACATTGTGTTAAGAAGAGAGGGGCGGAAATCAACATTTGACAAGGAGTTAGGTTTTTTTTGGATGAGAACAATAAAGGTGTAGTTGATGTCTTTCAGCACTTTGATTTTCTAGATTCGTTTACCATGTCCATCAGTTCAACTTCCAAAAGATTCCAAAAAGCTTGAAAGAATCCAGCTGGAAATTCATCTGGACTAGGAGCCATGTCTTTTGCCACAAACTGAAGGATTCCTTTTATTTCTTCTTCATAGAAGGGCTTCAAGTTTCAACAGATCCTCATTCTGACTTTCTGAGATTAAGCGGGGAATTGATTCGAGAATATTTTCCAAGCCCTCACCTGGTTCCGAAGGAGGTGCTTAGAGCACTTCCTTGAAGAACCCTGCCGCTTTTGTGTTTATATCTTTTGCTTTTCTCGGGATAGCCCCACTTCTTGCTGTTATACTGCTAAATCTACTTACCTGTCTCCTGGGCGCCATGGATTGGTGAAAGAATTTTATTTTTTTGTCTACTTCTTTGATCAACATTTCTATGGATTTCTACTTCCAGTGAATTTCTTCGAGATACACCCCCCCAAGTTGTTGGATAAGCTGGCATTCTTCTGACAACATTTCATTGGTCATTGGGGCAATCTGGTTTTCATTGTTCAGCTTTTCCGATTTTCCTTCGAAGGACTATTTTCTGGCAAAGACGTTCCCAAAGAACTTTAGGTTCCATTCTTTCAAGCAAATCTTCATATATTTCAGCTTTTGAGAGAATTTGAGTATTTTAGATCCCTGAACATCCAAGCCCTCCTTGCACCATTGTTTTACCAGATCCGGCAGCCTCTGATCCTTGAGCCACCTTAATTCAAATTTGAAAGGGCATTTTCAGGGGTCTTATCTGACTGGACATCAAGCCAAATTGCGTAGTGGTGTGAGCTAGAGACAACTTTTGCATTATTTTTAAAGCTATTTAAAAGTGTTAATCTATTTAGACATATTTATGTATATTTTTTAGAGATGTAAAATGATTTTTTTTTTGTTTTAACGACTTTTTTTTTTTGAACTTTATCTCTTTGTGAACTTAACCAAACTTTTTCCTCGTCAAACAAACTTGATACATAAACTAAATCATTTGATCTTTGCTGCCTTTGTTAATAAGTTTTGACAAAAATTAAAAGGATTATTGCACTTAATTTAACTCCTTAACATTACAAATCATGAATTCAACTTCTCTTCCATTTGCCATTAAACGAAAGCCTTTTGAGAGGTCTATAGTTTCTTCACAAGTCTACTTTAACCTGCACTTCTTGCAGAATTCTTTGGTCATACCTTAAATTATGTTGGGTGAGCTTCCTTTTACCTGTAATATCGTGACTCTCAACTCCCTAATTATTATGCTTGTTCACTCCTCTTGTCAAAGCAACTTCATCCATATTATTGGAACTGTTTACCATATTCATCGTATAGGATATAATTTGGCATCCTTCCTAATTTCTGATGATGCCTCCCCCTCGCTATCCCATGTTACCTTAGGCTGCTCCATTGAGATGTATTTTCTACTGCCCCTTTTCTGGTGGACACCATTTTGCTTAGTCACTATGGTGTGATCTTACTTACCCCTTTACTGGGGAAAACTAACCTGTTTTGAGTTCCCAATATAACTTGATGAACAATATTTAGTATTTACATGCCTAAAACATTATATAGTTTCTGTTGTATGTTAAAATGACCATTGGAGGATCCAAAGTCTGTCAGAATAGTTGAATATAGATTACTCAGTGATGACTTAGATGAAACTGATATAATTGACACAGAAATGCAATTGCAAAATCTGCTACTCTTTGCTTACCTTTTGTAAATTCCAGTTTTAGGTTTTAACATTTTCAGAAGATATATTGTTATTCAAATGCACGTTATCATTGGCATTATTTCGTTAGACAGCAAGTGCAGTATTGTACGCACCTTCTAAGATTGGATTCATATTTTTGTTGCAGATGTATGGTGTTTTCCAGTTGAGTGATAGCTTGTCTTTTGCTGTATTTTGTATCTATCATGCAAGTATTTATTTGGTTCATAGATCTGATTTTTAAGGGTAATTGCAGTTATGGGACAAGATAAAAACGAACCAAATAATTTGTTTCTGATATAGCTCCCTGCATTGCATTTTCAACCTTCAAGAATCAGTTATTATTATATTTGATGATTTTGAATTGTTTTTCTTTTGTAACAGGAGAAACTAAGGGTAGCTCTTTTGGTTTCAAAGGCTGCTTTCCACTTTATTGATGGTATGCCTAGTTTATTTGGAGTAGCATGTCTTAGTCATATAACAGTTTTTTTTACAATTCAGGAAAACATACTTAATTTAACATGGATTTTACCATGTGCAGCTGGCCAGTTGAGTCACTATACATATGATGTGCCAGATGATGTCAAATCAGCTGGATTCAATATTGATGCTGATGAGTTGGCTTCCATAGTAGAAGGCCATGATATAAAAAAATTGAGATTCCATGGTGGAGTTGAAGGAATCACTGGTAAACTCTCTTCATCAGTCACGAATGGCATTATTGCAAATGAAGATACCTTGAAACTAAGAGAGAAATATTATGGTTTGAACAAATTTGATGAAAAACCACCTCGAGGTTTCTGGGTTTTTGTGTGGGAAGCATTTCAAGATTTGACCCTCATAATTCTTGCAGTCTGTGCACTAGTGTCCTTAGGTGTTGGCATCGCCACTGAGGGTTGGCCCGATGGTACCTATGAAGGTGTAGGCATTGCTCTGAGCATTTTAATAGTTGTGTTTGTTACCGCAATCAGTGATTACAGACAATCATTGCAATTCAGGGATTTAGATAAGGAGAAAAAGAAGATTTTTGTACATGTTACAAGGGATGGCTATAGACAAAAGGTCTCTATATATGACCTTGTTGTTGGTGATTTAG
The DNA here is from genome assembly GCA_037957365.1 of Torreya grandis. NCBI lineage: Eukaryota > Viridiplantae > Streptophyta > Pinopsida > Cupressales > Taxaceae > Torreya > Torreya grandis. Next base: position 1,423,427 of record JARHVA010000636.1, read on the forward strand.
TGCACTTATCAATTGGGGATCTAGTTCCAGCAGACGGGCTTTTCATTTCAGGTTATTCTCTATTAATAAATGAATCAAGCCTGACAGGGGAGAGTGACCCAGTACGTGTGAGTAAAGATAATCCTTTCCTTTTGTCAGGCACGAAGGTCCAGGATGGCTCTGGTAATATTTTAATCACTACTGTTGGCATGAGAACAGGATGGGGTAAATTGATGGCAACCTTGACTGAAGGAGGTGAAGATGAAACTCCATTGCAAGTCAAACTCAACGGTGTTGCAACAATTATTGGGAAGATTGGATTAGCATTCGCAACAGTTACATTCGTTGTATTAATGTTAAGGATGATTGTAGAGAAGTCAATCAATCACCAATCATGGTCAGGAGCTGATGTAGTTCGTATAGTGAACTTCTTTGCAACTGCAGTGACAATTATTGTGGTTGCAGTTCCGGAGGGTTTGCCACTGGCTGTGACTTTGAGCCTTGCTTTTGCTATGAAGAAGATGATGAATGATAGAGCACTTGTGCGCCATCTTTCAGCATGTGAGACAATGGGCTCTGCAACATGTATTTGTAGTGATAAGACTGGGACACTAACAACAAACCATATGGTTGCTGTGAAAGTTTGGGTATGTGACAATATCAAGAAGATTGAAAGTACTAAAGAAGCTGAAAATTTGAGATCTGAAATCCCTGGAAGTGTGTTGAGACTTCTCCTCCAGTCCATATTCCAGAATACAGGTGGTGAGGTAGTGATGACTAGGGAGGGAAAACGTGAAATATTAGGTACACCCACAGAGTCTGCTTTGCTAGAGCTTGGTCTCTCTTTGAGTGGAGACTTTGGTGCAGAGCGTAGAGAAGGCAAAATAATAGAAGTTGAACCTTTCAATTCTGCGAAGAAAATAATGACTGTTGTGGTAGAACTTCCTAATGGAAAACGTCGAGCCTATTGCAAAGGTGCCTCAGAAATCGTCTTGAAAATGTGTAACTATTTTGTAGATGCTAGTGGAAATATTGTTGCGATGGATGAAGTAGCAACTAGCTATCTTTTGAATGTTATAGATGGTTTTGCTAGTGAAGCTCTTCGAACCCTGTGCCTTGCTTTCATTGACTTGGAAGACAATTTTTCTTCAGAGATAGAAATCCCAAGAAGTGGTTACTCTTGTGTTGCTATTGTGGGCATCAAGGACCCAGTTCGTCCTGGTGTTAGGGAAGCTGTTCAAGTCTGTAAAAGTGCTGGTATTATGGTGCGGATGGTTACTGGGGACAATATTAACACTGCAAAAGCAATTGCAACAGAGTGTGGTATTTTAACAGAGGATGGTATAGCAATTGAAGGACCTGAATTTCGTGAAAAGAGTGCAGAAGAGAGGACAAAGATGATACCAAAAATTCAGGTACTTTTTTATGATCAGAGAAGCTACTTGGTTGCTGCATACCCCTTTTTTAGATTCCTGAAAGAGAACATAAATGAAATAATAAAATATTTTGCTTTTTTCATTAATAAAATACTAATAAATAAAGTGATTTTTTTCAGAAAATGCTAACTTTAAGAGTGCAGGTCATGGCAAGATCTTCCCCAATGGACAAGCACACTTTGGTGAAACACTTACGCACGGATCTTGGAGAAGTAGTTGCTGTGACTGGTGATGGAACAAATGATGCACCAGCTTTGCACGAAGCTGATATTGGGCTTGCAATGGGAATTGCAGGGACTGAGGTTTGGACTTTCCATATAGATTTTAGCATGGACTGAACTATGTGATTGAGTACATTAGTGCAACTTTGAAATATCATTGCATATACTAACTTAATTTGGTATATTATCAGGCAACTTTAATAAAATGGTTTAGCAAGGTAGATTGATAATGTTATTAATGTAAACATGATCAGCACCTCATTTCTAGTCAGACTACTTAGAGCCCCCATTGTGTTCTCCATTGGCATCGTGACTTTGCTCCATTCCGCTGGTGTGACTTTGTGCCTTTTTGATGACATGGATCTACTACGTACTGGCCACCCCTAGACCCCATGGGCAGACTTTTATTATGAGTTTCTTTTTTGCTATTGGAAGTACTCGGCCTTGGATGTTAGGAGAGATTTTAGAGGAAGTGCTTTGCTTCCTCCTAGGATCCTAGAAACTTTGAGTTTGATGCTCGAAGAGGTTGTCTTAGAGGTGGGCATCGAGAGTGTTGTGCAAATTGTCACTGACAATGCAACAACATATGTGGCGGCTGAGAGATTGTTTAAGGAGAGAGATGCATCACTCTTTTGGACTCTTTTCACAGCTATTTCCTTGGCCCCCTTTTGGAGGGCATAGGGAAAATTGATTGGGTGACACTAGTTGTAGAAGATGTCAAAAACATCACAAAATACATTTATAATCACTTTTGGGTTCTCAACTTGATAAGAGATTACACCAATGGGAAATAGCTTGTGCGAGCGGGGACCACAAGGTTTGCGACCAACTTCTGAACATTGCAAAGTATGTAATTTGTTGAACACTGTTGAAGTAGATGTTTGTGAGTCAAGCATAACTAGACCAACATATTCAAAGAAATCCAATGGAGAGAGGATTGAAAAGATGGTTTTTGATGATGCTGTTGCGAAGAGAGATGCAAAGTTTATCAAGGTAACTGTAAAGTTCAATTTTAGTTTCAAGTCAATTCCTTTATTTTCAAATTTTAAAAGTATTTAATTTAATTATAAGTTTTCAACTTTAATTTGTTTGTAACTTTGTAGGTGTTGGAGTAGTTGGTGAGGGTTTTGTGTTTGGTGGATGGAGAGCAAAACTCAATGAGATACATTTATGAGGCCATGAATAGAGCCAAAGAGGCCATCCAAAACTATTATAAGGGGATAGAGACAAATTTGATCTCATTTGGGAGATAATCGATCGAAGGTGGAACGATCAACTCCATCAATTCATTCATGCAACGAGTAGTACCTCAAACCCAAGTTTTTCTACTCTAATGGCTTCGTAGATGTTAAGATTTAGGTGAAGGACCTTATTGTTTTAGGGTTGCAAAATTACAAGCAAACTGAGAGGCTCTTTTTTTCAGCACTAGCTATTTAAGGGAGATTCACCTAGACACCAAGTAAAAAAAAATGGAGTCTTTGCTATATCTGACAAGTTACAAATTTACGATTATTAATCACTTACAAACTTTTGAATATCTTGTTTGCAGGGTTTTGGGGGAAGATTGGGGTTGAAATACCCCAAATTTTCAAAAGCTAGTCGTTCAATTTTTATCTCAACATTGTAGTGCTTTTAGATGTGAGCGCAACTGAAGTTTGTTTATGGCCATTCACATGAAAAAATGCAATAAGTTGACTCAATAACACCTCAATGATCTAGTTTTTGTGCAATACAACTTTCCACTTAACACAAAAAAAGTGGACACATAGCATGAGCCTATTGATTTGGATGAGATTGATTCCTACAGTGATTGGACTGCATAGGATGAGGAGACCCTTTGTTCATAGAGGACAAAATTGTTGATTTCAAGGGGCAAGCTATGAAGGGTGTAAGTAGTGAGGTACAATAGAAGTAAGAGAGATTGGATTGGATAGCATCCTTGTAGATGTTGTCGAATATGAGGCAGAGGAGTCACTATCATCTAGTACCAGGGTGGAGCCGCAAATGTAGCCTTCTAGATGGACCGAGTAGTTTCAATAAATTGTGACGACTAGGCCCTCTCAATCTCCCCAATATTTCACTAGAATGGGGAAGAGGAAATTGTAAATTCTTGTAATTTGTAACTTCCATGGATATGCAATTTATAATAATGATTTTCAATGACAATTGTTATAAATTCATATGTTTAAGCTTTAATAGTAATCAACGAGATGATCTATTCACATGATGATGCGATTTTGTACTCTATTTGTATTCAAATATAATAAAAAACATTGCCCTAACATTTTACAGTCATTTGATACATTTTGTAACTGTAATTTGTATAAAATTTATGTTTTTTAAGAAATATAATTATCTTTTTAAAGATGTCAAGTATTGCCGAGTTGGAATTTTTTTGGGTCTGTTTAGTCCAAGTTTGTGAACTATGTCACAAACAATAGAAGCACACATAATTGCATGCAATGTCATGTAGAAGAATAGTAACACATAGTGCACTCAATAAACATACAATGTCACACAAGGCAAGATCCACATACAATGAGCAATCAATGTCACATAAGGCAAGAGCCGTATATAATAGGCAATCAATGTTAGACAAGGTAATCAAAGATTACACCATACAGAGGAAAAGAATAGTCAAGCATGAAGGCACACAATGTAACACAATGGTCACACAATTTAACACAATAGTCACACAATGTAACAAGCAAAAATGCGTGCACAAAACAAACAAAGCTAGTCTACACTATCATTGTATGTAATCATCACAGATGGTAGAATATGGTATCTATGTAACACACTAAGTAGCATAATCAAGGGCAATACATGTATAATCAGTCTAAGTAGCTCAATATGATCAATAGAATGGTCATAGAAAGATGTAACTTGAATAGATGTATCATAGAGATGCCCCCAATGTAGAATGCCTCTGATGTAGGAAGGGTAGCCCACTAGGTATAAGAATGTTCCATATCTGAATGTCTGTCATATGAAACTTGTATGACCTGCAACTCACTCATGTATACCGTGAAATGCATGTGCGTATGGAAAATGATATGTAACATAGAATAAAATCTCGGCAATTTTTCACCATTTCTTAGCAGATCTCATGGTATACTAGCTTGCCGAGATACCGGGCTCTATCTTGCGAGAGGAGAAGCTTTGATTTTCTCGGTGATCTTTGTCGAGAAAATCTCATTTATCGGATACCAAAAAAATTGATGCATTAAAAATTTAAGGTAAATTGTCGAATATTTTATCGCAGTTCGTCATTCTTCTTTTTTACAAGTCACAAACAATATTGCTAAGTGAAAAGCAAAAAACGTGCACTCATATTAGTATTTTACAGTCATCTCATGCATATTACAGTGCCTATTGCCCTCATTCAAGTTGCAAGTTCGCCGCCCGACACCAAACCCTACATTGTGCACAACCTCTATGATTTGAATTTTGGGGCTCATTAAAAGTTTGAAGTTGAACTTTGTAGTTTGTAATATTATTTTTTAGCTTTACACTTCACATTGAGAATTGATTGACTGTTGACACTTCACAATGAGAATCGATTCGCCTGTATTTCTCATGTCATTTAACAATGTTTTATATTTAATTTAAATTTATTTTATTGATTTATATTTTTTTTAAAGTAGCGATAAAGTTGCCGAGAAATGCCAAGAAATTCCCAAGATCTGAGATCTAGTTCAAATTTTGCCCTCTCGAGAAATCGCCAAGAACAAGATTTTGAACTATGATATGTAATCTACCATAATGTGATAAACAACATATATGGAAAGTGTACACTCGTAATAGATGTCATGCATAGGTTTGGTTTTTTATTTTTCTGATTTTTTTTTAAATATTTTTTTATTATATTCTTGTTAACCAATGACCCAATGACCCCATCAATGGGATGCTCATATGTAGGTCTTGTATCAAGTGTGGCAAAAGTCACCTACCATGAGCGAGTAGTCCCATATGTATTCGTATATGAATCCAAGGGGTGATCTCGTGTTGTAGTATATATATCATTATCATCACAATTCATATGATCTTAAATATGATGAGTAACCCTAGTACCCATAGTATCATGTGGAATCTACTTTTAGTAGGAGAATGTCCTGTGTTTGCTGTGGAACAATTGAAGTTGTTTGTAATACTAGCTTAGGATGCGGTGTAGTGGATAATGGTTGTCGTAAACTGAATAGAGGACCTTTGATGTAATGGGCCTTGAAGCACTGGTTGTCTAGGAAGGTCAATTACCTTCCTTTGAATTGCATGCGTAAAATGAACTTGAATAGGTTGTATCATAGTTCGTATACTTGGACTCAACTCGAACTTGGCAAACCATTTTTTTTCGACTTGGAAAATACTCAGCAAATACTTGGCAATATATGACCATTTAAATAAATACTTAAATTCTTAAAAAAACATAAATTTTATACAAATTACAGTCACAAAATGTACCAAATGAGTTTGTAAAATGTTGGGGAAGTGTTTTCAATTAGATTTGAATACAAATAGAGTACAAAATTGCATCTAACTTATGGGTTTATGATGATTGTTATTGAAAATCATCATTATAAATTGCATATAGATGCAAGTTACAAATTACAAAAATTTACAATTTCCTCTTCCTCGTTCTAGTGAAAAATAAGGGAGATTGAGAAGGTCTAGTTCTCATAATGCTGTGGCTTCTCGGTCTACCTAGAAAGGTTGCGCTTGTGACTCCACCTAGCTACTAGATGACATCGACTCCCCTGCCTCATGGTTGGCAACATCTCTACAAGGGTGTCATCTAATCCAATCTCTCTAACTTCTGTTGTACTCCACCACCTACACCCTCCATAGCTTGCCTTTCAAAATCAACAACCTCGTCCTCTATGAACAAGGGGGTCTCCTCATCCTGTGCAGTCCAATCACTATAGGGATCAATCTCATTTAAATCAATAGGTTCGTGTGATGTGGCCTCCACCTTTCTTGTGCGAAGCAAAATGCTGTATTGCACAAAATTTAGGTTATCGAGGCATTAATATTTTTCCAATTTTTGTTATCTGGTGTTTGGGTGGATCTTGATTAGATAGCCAGTGCCAAAGAAAAGAGCCTCCCCCTAGCCTGCTTGTAGTTCTGCAACTCTGAAATAGTGAGGTACCTCACCTTAACTTCATGTGTCATCCTCTCAATGCATATTGAAAGGCCCTCCATAACCTTCCCATTAAAATTTGTGAAGCCATTAGAGTAGAAAAACTTGGGATTGAGGTAGTACCCTACTGCATGAATGGGTTGGTGGAATTGATTGTTCCACCTCCGATCAGTGATCTCCCGAATGAGATCGAATCGACCTCTATTTCCCTATAAAACTTTTGGATGACCTCTTTGGCTCTATCCATGGCCTCATAAATGTATCCCATTAGGTTTTGTTGCTCATACACCAAGTACAAAACCCTTACCAAAGGCTCTGACACCTACAAAATTACAAACAAATTAAAGTTAAAAACTTACAATTTAAGTAAATACTTTAAAAAATTGAAAATAAAAGAATTGACTTGAAATTAAAATTAAAATTTGAAGTTACCTTGACAATCTCTACAATTCTCTTTGCAAAGGCATCATAAAAAAATTGTCTTTGCAGTTCTTTCCGTTAGCTTTCTTTGAATATGTTGAGTCCAGTCGTGCTTAACTTACAAACATCTTTTTAACGGTGTCAACAAATTACAAATACTTTGCAACATTAGGAAGTTAGTTGCAAACCTTGTGACATCTGCTTGCACAAGCTCTTTCCCCTTGGTATGATCTCTCATTAAGTTAAGAACCCAAGGGTGATGATAAATGTATTTAGTGATGTTTCTAGTATCTTCTACAACTAGTCTCACCCAATCAATTTTCCCTATGTCCTCTAAAAGAAGGTCAAGACAATTGACCACACAAGAGTTCCAAAAAAATGATGGATGCCTCTTCTTAAATAGTTTTCCACCTACTACATATGTTGTTGCAATTTGCACAACATTCTCGATGCTCACTTCTAAGACAACTTCCTTGAGCATCAAACTCAAAAGTTTATGTAATTTTTATTTTGTTAAAGGCATCAATTGACTTCAAAAAAACCTTCTCACCATTTTAAGCCTTTAAATATTGATGAGGGTGAGGTATCTTCCATTCGTCCACCTATCTGAAAGAATGGTGCATTTGAACTTTTGCCATTGCTTTTTTTGTTTTTTCATAATTGACATTTTCAACAACATTTTGGAGCAACTTTCCACTTAAGTCTCTTGAAGAGCGTGTCTTGTATCCTTTCCCTACAACTCTCAATGCCACCACCAAATAATCGCAATACGGGCTCTTTGCCATATTGAAGGGAAGATTGTTTTAGTATCATAAATTTGCACGTGCTTTATTTGTTTCTTCATGCACCTTGTACCTTGTAGGAAGGTTGTGCCACAGCTATGTTTCTAGGTACAAAAAGGCTATGTGATTGGCCTTTGCTCGAGTTGGATGAGGTGTATGTGCCTCGTATGTATGGACCATGACTAGAGCCCACAATCTCGGCCATATCTACCTTAGCTTCCACTGCCGATGCAAGAGTAATGGCTTCTGCTACAATTGCTTGTAACCTTCCCTTCTCTAGTTTTTTCTTATCCAACAATGCAAGCTTTGCATTCATTTCTCGTTTTGCCTCTTCCATGGTATTGGGACACAATGCGATGTCGGGGCAAATAATAGTTGATGCCTCTAGTATGCTTCTTCGAGCAAAACATGCAAATTACACTCCCCTAGATGTCTAGCTATGACATACTTTCAAGTGGCAGTACAAATTCTAGAGGGGCGATTACCACATGTTGATGCTGAACTTGATATGGCATTGGATGCCATTGTATGCTAACCTGCAACATGTTTAAATATAAAGAAAATTTAAAGACATTGAAAAAAACTAAACTTTAAATTTGTAAATGTAAACCCTGTGGATAGGAAAAGTACAAAAAAATATTAAAAACGACATTGAAAAAAAATTCTAAACCAGAAATTTGTAAAACTAAACCGTATGTATATGTAAAAAACTAGAAATTTTGTTTGTAAATTTTGAAAAACTAGCGTAAATCATGAGTAAAAACTATGAAAATTGAATAGAATGCATGAAAATTTGTAAAACATGTTTAGAAATCTAATATTAACATTTTAAAAAGAATTTACATGCCTGGAACAAAAGAAAAAAAAAGAAAAAGATAACTAACCTAGAAATTGAAGTTCCTCAAATCTGCTCTACAAATCCGTTATAAACTCCCTCCAATTTGCGGAAAGGATGCTCAAATACTGTGTGATGAGAGTGTCGGGGCATGTGCTTAAAAATGGAAAAAAACTATGTTTTTTTTGCATTGACTATTTTTCACTACGTGGTCAATTTGAGTTTAGTGCTAGCTGAGTACTCACGACAAGTATTGAGCAAAAACTAGTTGAAACTTGGCTTCCCCAAACCCACGAGTATAAGTGGAAAAAACTTGTAGGGCAAAAAAAAGGTGAGTATTCACATACTCCCTGAGTATTCACATACTCCCTGAGTATGTAACTATGGGTTGTATAAGTGACTGTGGTGGCGGTGGTGTAGGAAGAAATGTCTTCATCTGAATAGGATACTCATATAGAATACCTGAAAATGTAACCACTCTTCTGCCATGTATATACTTCACACATTTTTGTATTGAAGACGCTGTTGCACGGAGCTTATGTATCCAAGGAAATCCTAACAACATGTTGAATACCCATGTACTCGGTAGAACTAAGAATAAAGTAGCAACTACTGTAGGGTCTACTCAAATCAACTACTTTTTGGGGAGGGGGAAATATAAGATGACACTCAACTAATTTTTGTAGTAGCTTATGAGGAGGTTTTGGTGATTGTGAAAATTGCCTCCTTTGTGGTGCTAAAAGGACAAACCAATTAGTACGCTGCGGCATTGCATTAATTGTTACCTTTGCCTCATTCTTAATATCATTCGTTTTGGCCTTGTAATTTTGTTTACTTTGAAACTTTACACTTGTAGTAGTAGGGGGATTAACCACATACTTTATCTTGTTCACAAATATAAGTTTGACTTTATGATCCTTAACTGTGTGGCATAAGTCATCAAATGATTGGAATGTCTTGAACATAATGGACTCAAGGAGAGCGACAAGCAAACTTCGCTTAAATATATATTGGAACTCATTGTTAGCCATAGGTTTTGTCATTTTAGAAAGCATGGTCTTGTACTTGAGCACATAGTCACTGATTGGTGCATTGGTTCCTTGCTTAAGCTTTGCAATTTGAGTGTAGGACAATTTCTCACCAATTTTGATGTAAAAGTGTTTTAAAAACTGATTGGCCTAAGGATTGAATGCATGAACCACTTGGAATGGGAGGTTATAGAGCCATTGTAAAGTATAGCCCTTAAGACTTTATGGGAATAACTTAGTCAACTTGTCACTAGAGGCATAGTCCAAACATGTTGTGTGAAATGCTCTTAGGTGTTCCTCTAGATAACCTTTACCATTGTGTAATGTAAGCTTAAGACCTACAAAACCTATAAGGGATAAGTTGAAATCTGTGGGACCAATGGGTTATGAATCAATGCTTGAGAATCGGTTGAATGAATTACTCTAGAAGAACCTTGCTTTAATTGCAACACCTTAGCTTGCAGATCTATAGTAGTATGCATGAGGGATTGTGTACTAGGCATGGATAATGATGTCATATGATTAGTGATCATAGGAGGCACATAAATTTGTTGTGTAGGGATAGGCACTGAAACCCGATGAAACCCTTATGTTGTCCCCACACCATGGGTGGGCATCGCATGTGTAACCATAGATGTAGACATATGAATAGTAGCAGTGTTAGTAGTGGTTTGAACACCAATTGTAGAGTCGGTACCTCTAAAAGGTTGATTAATATCATTGAAGGGTTCATATTGTTCCTCATATTTGACAACCTTAGCATTTTGTGCATTTTTAGCCTCTAGGATTACTCTTAAGACCTTATCCAAGTCATGAGGTTGCTAACAAATTCAACTTCATAAATTAGACAATGCTTCAACGTGTGTGGGATTCAGGGTTAATTCTATGTTGGTATTCATTATTATCATGATTAGCATCCTTTCGATTGGGGATTTCATCATTGACAATATGATGCTCTACTTAATGTTTTCATTAATAACATTTACATGAAAGGAAGAATAATGAATGTTCATATCATTTATTTTAACCATTTTAGATGCAACCAAAGGAATTAGATTATGCTCAATCTGGACACTAGTTAACCTAGCACTTTGTCTTACTGGAACAATGGAGCTAGCCTTCTTAGATGGCATAAAATAGGATCATGAAAACTCAAAGAAGGCTAGGGTGAAGAGAAAAAAGTTGCTGCCTAGATGTATGGGAACTTATAAATCAGATTTGAAATGCTAAGATAAAAATTCGAAAACCTAAGGAACAAAGTAGAAACTCTAAGGGAAAACCTAGGGTTTGACATTTTTAAGATAAGGATTGGGTTCACCAATACATTTTGCTTTATGTTGGATTAATAATCTAAATAAGTATAAAACTATGAATATTAAGATTGTATAAAGTATATCTAAATTACACATATTTGAATGTTAATGTAGATGTTCAATTGCACTTGGCTATTTATGGAAATGACCAAGAAGACTAGGTTACTTAGTTTGTTACTATTCTAATTGGGTTTGAGTTTGTGCACAGGTGGCAGGAAGGATTGAAATTGGATCTAGAGTCAATCATATTTGGAAATCGATTGTTTGGACCTGCTTGGAAGACTCTGGAGCAACTGGATACTTGTGGTAATTAGAAGGCATATGATCTTTGTCGAAAATGTTCCTATGAGATATGTCGAAGTGTTCAGACACAAGTTGCTGCGTTTGATTCTAAACTATTGTTCTGTGCAATATCAGAAGTTTGCGGCTATGCACAAGTCCATAATTTTTTCTCCTTCACCTTAAAACCCTAGCTCCACTTTTGACACTAGGTTTGCTTATAAAAAGGAATGGAAAAGATAGGTTGAGCTAACCCCAACCACCCCCTGTTGAGTGACTTAGCATTGCTTTGTAACAAGGTTTTCAACATATGAAAATATGCAAACTTGACTTGGCTTTAGGTGCTTCGGACTTGGCTAGGGCTTGCTTCTTTGAGGGGTTTTTGATTTGGAAGCTTTAGCTTTGTTCCTCTTAATGTGCAGATGTATAGATGTCCTCTTGGGAGGTGTTGGAAACTTGCTAGAGAGGAATAAGTTTAGGCTTAGTGTGTATAAATAGTTGACTCTTTGGGTAACTTGTTTTGCGACCGATATGCGAAACGTATAGGCCGACCCATAGAAAAGATTTGAAGTTAGGTAAATGAATGTTACAAGGCATGCATACGGGTCTAGTACAAGTGCATGAATTCGGCAATTGAAATCATTTCAATGTAACTAGAGGCATCTAAGGAACATGTTAGAATGATTTTATGATTAGGAGAGTCTGAATAGGAAAATAAGCAGACCAAGCACAATCCAAAGAATTATTGTGGGTGACTGATAACAAATTGAGAAGGTCGGGTCATAGATGAATTACTGGGAAAGAGTATGGACAAGAGTCATGTGTACACACGATATGGTTAAAATAGGTCAAGACTTACATTGTCAAGTGTCTAATACTAGATTTAGCACATAAAAAATCAGTTTATTTTTAATACATGCCTACTCTTATCTCATAAATTGACTGCATATAATAATATTATATTACACATTATATAATATTTATCACATAATTGATATTTAACATTTAATGCTGGATTGTGCAATTGTAAGATACGTCCTTCACCAATGGATTAAAGTTGAGATAGCGGACTTATGTTTTTCACCTAAGTGTTCTCACATTTAACCCCTTGGAGTATTCTTCCATAGATTCTTGCAGGTCATCCTATGGTTCTCTACATTTTGATCTGTCCCAGTGTCCTAAAAATATATCCATCAAGAATAACTTTAATGTTCCTTTTCTCACCATTTTATTGAAGGTGAAACAACAGTAAACTAAAGCAAAAAATAAATCAGGTTCTTTCTCTACAAAGATGATTCTTGAAATAAATGGATGTTGCCTTCCTTTCAATTGCATAAAACATAGGAAGAAAAATACCAAGATTAGATCATGCTTTCAAACTAGTTTAAAGCTGTGATACGGAAACATGGAGAAATGTAGTTAATAAATAATAGGTTTATAAAATTATAATTTTATCATGAAAGAATTGTAGAAAATTAGTTATAAAAGAATGCAAAAAAAAGAAGGGTTAGATACATCAAAATGGAAGTTTATATATATATATATATATATATATATATATATATATATGTTTTATAGGAAAAATCCGTTTTCGTTGCCTTCACGTTTCTTCGTTTCTCTTTTATGGTAACATGGACGATGAGCAGGGAAAATTTTAGTGGCTAATATTCACCAATCCACCACTTCCACATTTTTCTCCTACAAGTATTTGCTAATTGAAAATGATGATTTGGCCCAATTTTATAAACCAGTTTTTATTCTTTCATAAATTTCTTTCCTTTTGTATAAATGCATGGTTCCTCAAATTTTTATTTGTATAAGTTCGCTATTGAAACCAAAATTATTAGAATTCTATAAATGCATGGTTCCTCAAATTTTCCCTAGTCAGAGGGATTGGACATGAAATCCCAATTATGAACTAGTGTTTTATTACCAAGATGCTAGTTATCTTGTGCTTCCTCAAAATGCAGTTTCTCTGAACCAAATCCTAATGTTTCATGTGGCCATGGAGAAGCTTTGTCCTGTAGATTTATCCGAGATTTATTTAGTCCACATTGTAGGATCAAAAATGCAAAATAAGGGAGATGTTTGGGCGAAGCTTTGTAGTTAGGCTGTATGGATATTCATTTATTTATAATTGCAATGAAATGTAACTGCACTTCATCTGGCCTGAGATATTTCAGATTTCAGATAGCAAGAAAACCCCTTGCATGTACTTGCCCTCCTAAAGGTTTAATCCTCAACCCTGTCGAACTGAAATTTGATATACTTATAATAGCTGCCTCAACTGATATTGAACAGCAGACATAGTGCAGATCAATAAGTCATAATACTATATTGACTTCCTTTATTTTTTCAATCCTTCTTCAAAATTGTCGAAGTCTATTGACAAGATAGTATGTAGGCTTGAAATTTTTTTCTTTGCATAATTAATATGTTAACCCAAGGATCTGAACTCTTGCCAATGTGGTAAAAGTGACTACTCTTTATCCACTGACCAAAGTCAATCTACTGGAGATTCTTTAGAATACGTTTTCTTTGTTTGTTAATAGAGATTCAATACTGTGTACTATATTTTTACATTTATGTATCATTCTTTTTATAAATGCAGGTTGCAAAGGAGAGCGCAGATGTGATTATTTTAGATGATAATTTCGCAACAATTGTTAATGTGGCAAGATGGGGCCGTTCAGTATATGTAAACATTCAAAAATTTGTGCAATTCCAACTCACAGTTAATGTGGTTGCTCTAATTTTGAACTTTGTTTCGGCATGCATTACAGGTGCAAATATTGATTATTCTCTTACATTACTGGACCAGTATGCTCAATTTCAATATGTTTGCATGAGTTTATATGATCTAACCTAGTGACTATTTGTGTGAAACTGCATGCTACGCTATGTTTTATTTTGTGGCAAGCAAGGTTGGTTTGTTCTATATGTACTGCAATGTTAGTTGTGACTATTTCTAATTTTTCCGAAACTTGATCAATTTTATTTCTGCTTTTTGTTATTACAATGCAGGTAGTGCTCCTCTCACCGCTGTTCAGTTACTGTGGGTTAATCTTATCATGGATACTCTCGGTGCTTTAGCATTGGCAACTGAACCTCCAAATGATGAGTTGATGAAGAGATTGCCTGTAGGAAGAACTGGAAGTTTCATCAGTAGAGAAATGTGGAGGAATGTAATTGGCCAAAGCATCTATCAACTTATTGTGATGGCAGTTCTGGAGATTGAAGGAACACGACTTCTTGGATTACACGGTTCTGATGCAAAAGCAGTTCTGAATACGCTGATTTTCAATTCATTTGTCTTCTGCCAGGTAATATTTCAATTGCTTTGTTTAAGGGCATGTTAGCGTTTAGTAACATTTTCTCTGATTTGTTGAGTATTGGTTGAAGCAAATGACCATGATAAGGCACATGATGTCATCTGAAAGCTTATTTATTGATCATAGATACAAAGGCCATAGCTCTGTTGACACATGTTGTACAGTCAAGGAAAAATTCTTAGCAACTGTCTTTGGACGGGGCCATAAAACCTCACATGCTAGAAGGAAACTCTTCCAAAAGTAAAACACTTTATTTGGAACTTGGAGAATGTTAAATTCTGTCCTTGTGAGTTCATATTAAGATAAAAAAATCACACCCGAATGAATCTCCTGAGAAAATTTTAATTTTTGCAATTGGATATCTCGAGAAGGATATTTACTCAGCCTGGATGATTCATGCCAAGACGAGTTTTGAGAATAACTCCAAAAGACATATTAACTGTTACGCTAATCAGGGAACGAAATGGGTATATGATTGGAGGTGGGTGAGTAATTCTTCCTTTGATGGAAGATAGAAGCAAAACCTTATCCACACGAAAATAAATTACTTCATCCCTGCCAGCACACCATGGAATTTTCAAATTGATGACGGAAAAGTGAGGGGTATGTTAGTCCTTCCTCTACGTGTGAGCGCATCAAAAGTAACTCAGAAGGCATAAAAATGCATTGCCATGATTTGACCATGTATGTGGAAGAACAAGATGTTTACTTTACATTCTAGAAAACTATAAGTTCTCTATAGATGAACACAAACTTGTCATGTTCATAGCTGGCAGATTGATTGTAACAATAACTAGAAAATCGGAAATGATAACTAGAAAAAGCTTGTTGAGATTTGTCATTGCCATAGAGACTCGGAAACATAACTAGAAAATTCTGCTGAACAATGACCTGCGTATATTTTACCGATGATTTTGAATTTTTTTAATTAAACATTTATTTTTTTATATTGGTTTTACTAATTGTTTAATTTGGATTTTCACAGGTGTTCAATGAAATAAATTCTAGAGAAATAGAGAAGATAAATGTGTTGAAGGGCACATGGAATAACTGGATTTTCATTGGAGTAATTTCATCCACTGTTGTATTCCAAGCAATAATGGTAGAATTTCTTTGTAATTTTGCAAGTACAGTCCCCCTTAATGGAAAGTTGTGGTTGATTAGTGTGGTGATAGGGTTCTTGAGCATGCCGATTGCAGTTGTCATAAAATGCATTCCCGTGGCACCAAAGCCACCAGCAGAGTACATGGGATACAAACCACTCCCAAGTGGGCCTGAATTATCAAATTAACTGAGGTAGGATTCAGCACAGATTCCATCTCTCATGTCCATGCCAAACACGTCTCATCATGAACATCTCCTTGGGATTTTGGTCATGTGCCAAGGCTAATATAAAAGAATGTCTTGACCATTTGTTAAGCATTTGAACATGCATTCATTATTTTTCTGAGACGTAGGGAAATAGATCTTTTTGGTGAGCTATCTGCATATACAATCTTTCCGGCTTCTTTTTTGAATTACTAGAAAATTCATACCAAGGATATTAGTTTCCTATTTAATAATGCAATGTAATGTATTTGTGAATTTGTCTATTCATGTCTAAAATGTGCAAAAACTGTATTGTCTTTCACAGTGGGAAGGTATCTCGTCTCTTACAGAGTAGGGGTGTACTTGTCTCTAATATAGCTAATCTTGGCTCAAGACTAAGATAATTTCTATATCGCAAAGGGCTTGAGACCAAAAATTGGTACATTGTAGGCAAAATACAGTTTCTAACTCCGTCTGCAGAGGATTTTAACATCATGTATTAATAATATCTTTGAAAAAGGCATACAAAATGATTTGGAATAATAACATGAAATGTCTTTACATTGGGAAGGTATCTCATCTCTAACACAATGGGGGTGTTCTTGTCTTTAGTATACTTATTGTTGGCTCAAGACCAATATAATGTTATGTCATAAAGGGTTAAGAGACTAAAAATTGGTACATTGCAGGCAAAAGACAGTTTCTAACACAGTCAACGCAAAATTTAACATCACTTGGGAGTAACATTTTCAAAAAAAAATGTACAAAATGATTTGGAATAACAATATGAAATGGCTAAAATAATAAATGTTGAATTCAAATGTATGATGAATGTCCAACTACACATTATAGATCAAAATATTAATTTTATCTATGGTTAATTGTTATAAACTCAGGGGTAACTGGAAGTAGGGCTTGAGCAAACAAGACAATTTATAGGCACGTTTCTATTGTGTATGTGTGTGGCTATGACAATTTGAAGATTAAAATACAACTATTTTTCTTTTTCCAATTTAAAAACAAAACAATCTTCATATTTCAATATCAAAATGCAACCAATTTCAAGTCATGTAACATACATACAAATGAATGATTATATGGTACCAGAGGAGGGAAATATGGTTTATATTCTATCATGATGTAGGTGGTCACCAATACACAATTGAAATTGCAATCCGTATAAAACTAATTAGAATTAGCTAAATATGATTAAAATTAAGGATTTCTTTTGGAGTTCTATTATTTACACTCGACTAACTAGAATTATAAACATGAGTCCTTCCAATATTTTTGGAAAATGTTTCCTTAAATTAAAATTTATATAGGTCTTGTGCAAAAATATTGGAAAAGTCTAAAGTGGGCATGCTTGCCCCCCTCACCTTTGAGAATTATATGACTAAAATTAGATGGTATTGTAAATGGAAATTTTAGCTCCAAGTAGGCTATGTAGGGGTTTAAGAGATTCTTTTTACTGTAGATGTGATGATATTCAGATTACCAAGTAGAAGTTAAAACATTGTTGGAAGAATTTCAAATTGTGATTTTGAGGGGTTGGAAGAACCTTTTGGCGGATGGAGACTCGCAAATTATTAAGACCAACAAAGGGGAGGGAGAGTTTGATATTGAAGGTTTGTAGCGATTGAGGGAGATTAAAAATGGTTAGCAAGCATAACTGAAACCATCTGCTTCATGCATATTTGTCGACTTGGTAGGGGACAAAAGAGCCAACTTGTTCTCATTTATTGGGGATCTAGAACTCTTATAGTTCTTGCCTTATCCAAACGACTTTCAAGGCATCATAATTAATGTTGTATCTTCAACTCTTCCTTGCCCCCTTAATTCACTAAGCCCATGCCCCAAACCCCTCCACCCTTTCTCCTCTTCCTAAAACATCCTACTTCATGATTACTTTGTGGGACCTTTGAGCTGGTTTGTCATCTTATGATTTCTGCTTTTGATGTTTTCGTGAAGCAACTCCCAACACATGCATCATTATAAGAGTTTGGTTTTTCCTTTTTCCTTTACATTTCTCTTGGCCAAGTTTTTAGTTTTTGCATGATGATCATGTTGGAGTCTCGACTTGTTTCTTCTCCTCATAATGGCATCAACTCTAGGTGCAATCAACAACACACTAGAGATGAAAGTGGCAATGGTGAAAATCACATCCTTAGGGTGTTCCTCAGCTTGGGCTAACATAGGTAAAAGGAAGGAGTTTTCCTTAAAAATACTCACTTTGATATTTTAGATGGAGAGAATGTGAGAATGTGCCAAGCAAATTCATGGTGAAGACAAGGTGGAGAAGGTTGTTGAAGCACACAATACAATGCCCAAATAAGTAGTGGATCATTGCAATGTGTTTGATGTGGCCAATAATTTGGTTGGAGCCAATTTTTGTCAAATGATGTAGGGACCTATCTCTTACACAAATCACAACAATATTGAATTTGTGGTGTAGCGTGTGGGAAAAGAATAGTGTCCACTTTCACCTTTTAATGGATGGACTCAAGATTGTTCGAGAGGGGAACTTGGATATTGTTGAAAAGATGGACTATGAGCTATCCAGGGAGGCTACGAAGCCTATTCCAAATTGTTGTTCCCACTTGGACTCTAACCATGACGTGGAAATAATAGAAAAGAAGGATTAAGTCTATCAATAGATTGATGTAGACAGGAGTTTAAGACCTATTCAACCCTAAATTGTATATTGTTTGGCACTTCAAATAGAGAAGAGGGTAAGCCTCTCTATCAAACTCTCCACTTTGGAATATAATATATCATATTTTGCATATTTCTATTTCTTGATGCTCATCGAGGGATGGGTGATCTTTGTTGGCTATTTCTATGCCACCATGTAGTGTGCTTAATCAAATAACCATGCATTTAGCAAATACTCGAAAACTCCAATATCACATTTTCAGGAATACACCATCTTTTGTAAGATGTCTCACTCAAAGCATTTTAGAGAACCAAGTTAGTCTCAATGCTTGCGGTTAGAGGATTCCTTAGATGTTCCATTATTGGGTAGTTACTATAAACTTTTAAGTAACCAGAGTATTCATCATGTGTAAACATGCAAAGGAATTTAATCAAGTTACAATATACAACTACTTTTATAAATAATCAAATAAACATGTCGCTATTTCTAATCCGAGGCCTAGGGGGAGACCCAACAACAACCTACTTAATGTGGATTAAACAAGTTATAACCATAAACGATTTATTGAATGACAAATTATATGAAATGCAATGCGGTAAATAAATTCGAAAGAAAGAACAAGGTGACAACAAATATAGAGTTGTGATGTAAAGTTTGTATTCTGATAAGTTTTGTACAATTTGAGAGATGAGATGTTGTTGATGCAATACTTCTTAACTATATTCTTCTCTAAGGTTCGACATAATGTATTGCTAACCCACAAAGAATGGAAGGTTACATTATTATACAATGCAAGAAGATGAAGCGTTGATTGAACTGTTACAATAATTGGTAACCACTACATGATTGTAAAGTGCAGTGACGTCACTGACAGCTGTTACTAACGGCTTACTGACTACACTACTAACATTGCAAAGGTTGTGCGATAACATATAAGTAGATTTGTAAGAAGTCACTTGACAGGTAGACACAAAACCTATTGACACAATTGTTGACGTAAGCATGAGGCTAGACGTGCAACTGTGGTAATATGTAGTATGAATTAGTGACCAAATCCACCCGGATTAGTCATCCTTCCTTGAAGAGTAACGGTCCCCATTACACACAATTGTGGAAGAAGATGTGGAAACAAATTGGGAACCTACACTTTTGTAAACCATTTCCCCTAGGAAGACACTAACCCTGTTTTGACGATCTAGAAGAGAAGAATCTCTTATCGACATGTACGTTTGACCCGAGCGTCAATGACTTGATTTGATTCTGGTGGAACACTGTAATATGGATTGATCTCTGTCTATCAGAGAGTCTCCACAATATATGAAGTATCCAACAAGGGTGGAAAGTAATGCTGCAAGAGTTATGTGTTGAAGACTAATTGCAACCCAAGCTAAGTCAGAAGATTGAGCTCGTAAGAGTTATCTCCTACTTGCTTGATGATGGTGTAGGGCATGTACTAAAGTGGAAGAAGCTTTTGGTAAGGTCATGTTAGTCTTTCCTTATGCAAGTATAGCTAGACTTGATCACCAACCTAGAAGGTGTGTGGTGTTTGATGCTTGTCATGGTGCCACTTGTACTTTGCATTTCCTTGTTGTAGAATGGTTTGCACTTGTTGTTGAAGATTCTAAATGTGATAAATGAATTAAACAAAATTTTCAAATTACTTTTGGGCTAAAGGCATTGCTACTATTGATGGTAGAATAAGATAAACTTTGTCGGTGGGTGCCAAAGGCCAAAAATCGAAACGAACCTGAAAAGGGTTGTGTGAGGTAGAGCTGTGCAGAGCTCTGATGTAGATGTGCTAAATGAAAGGTAGAATTTCATCCCAAGTGCGTTGTTTTTTCAATTTGTACACTCTTAGAAGATGCACTATTATCCTATTGACCACTTCCATTTGTCCATTAGTCTGAAGATAGAAAGTGGTGGACTTGTTTAGCTTTGTGTCTAACATAAACCAAAGTGCTTCTAGAAATGTCTCAAAAATATAGTGTCCCTATCAAAGAAGATAGTTTTAGAGATTCCAAAGTGGATCAAAACATATTAAAAATACAACTAAGTTGTTTTAAGAGTTGATATAACTTTCTTAAAAGGTATGATAATTGCCATTATTGAGAACCTATCAACTAGTATATAAACACAATCATTACCATTCTTGGTAGTAGGGTACCCTAAGAGAGTCATGTGAACATATTCCCATGGCCTTGTTTAAATCTACAGAGGTGTGTATGGACCTTGCTTCTTGTTGACAAGCTTTACTATGAAATATGTAGTACACGAGTTGATGCATTTGAAGATATCAAACCTGACATGTGGCCAATAGAAATACTTTTACAACACTGCAAGAGTCTTTTCAATCTTAAAATGTCTTGCAACATTGTTGAAATGGGCATCCCATATTAGTTTATATCTCTCTACCTCATGTGAAACACACAAGTGCCCAAGATGATATAGATGTCCATCCTGCAAGTAGAAATTTGAAATTGAATTATCGCAAAGCAAATTTTGATAGATATCTGGAAAATCTAGTTAGATGGATACAATTTAGACCATGCATTGAATTCATGCCCAAATGTGTCAAGTGCATAAATTAGAGTTTGAACTAGAGGGGGGCTCAAAAAATTTGTGATTGGATTGACACTTCCCTTTTTATGCTTGATGTTCAGATGAAACAATTGAAGATAAGAAGACCATTTCTAATGCCACTCTTACTAAAATTTGTTCTACATCTACAAGAACTGAAGCAACTTTTAATGTGTGGATCACAGTCTCCTTGCCCAATATATAATGCTTCTAATGGTTACATGCATGAACAATAGCATAAATATCATGATCATATGTTGGGTAGTTACTTACCGGTGCGGTGAAATTTTCACTATGGTAAGTACCAAATGACCATGTTGAGTGAGAATTGATTTGAGTGTAAAGTCAAAGGCACCTTCCTCAAGCTCAAATGGTTATTATAGGCTCGACAAAGCAAGCACTAGTGTAGAACAAAGTATGCATTTCAATTCCTCAAATGTTTTCTGTTGTGCAACAATCCAATTGAACTTTGATTTAGCACCACTTTGAGTAACTTAGTTTAGAGGCCAAGTGAGAAACCAAGTACAAATCTTTGGTAAAATTTTTCTATGAGATTTTTTAGTTGTGGTCAATCCTAGATAACCTAAATCTTGGTCAAGTCCACATGCACTCCTTGTGCATCCACAATGTATCCAAAACACTAGATCTATGACATGGTGAATTAACATTTTTCCATGTTTGCGTACAATTTGTGTTTCTGCGAAGTGTCAAAAACTTGCTCTATATGGTGCACATGTTCATCCCATGTTTTGATTAAAATTAGGGTGTCGTCAAGGTAGACTACAAAAAATGAAGAAAGGAATCACTTCAAAATATCATTCATCATCCAGATGAATGTGGCAAGGACATTGGTCAAGCCATTCTAACCATTTGAACAAACCTTCTTTGGCCTTGAAGGTTGTCTTCCACAAGTCTTCAGGGTCAAGAAGAATCTAATGATACCCAGACTTCAGGTCGATCTTAGTGAAGTATTTTGCACCATCGAGTTGGTCTAAAAGATCCTCAATCCTTGGAAGAGGATAGCGGGTTTTCAATGTGATCTTGTTGAGTGATCGATAGTCAATGTAGAGACTTCATGCACCATCCTTATTTGGTGCAATCACAATTGGGCTACCATAAGGCAATGAGCTAGGCTTGATATGCCTCTTTTCCATGAGTTCATGACTCGACTGCTTGATTTATTCATTCTCTAGAAATGATCTATGGTATAAAGAAGCATTAGGAAGAGGTAGTACATGGATTAGATCAATAATATGCTTTGCCACATAGTTCAGGCACTTCTTTCGATAGCTAAAACACATCCATGTATTCTTCTAACTTGAGATGCAATGCTACTTTCTGCGTTGATGCTAGAATAATTAAAGTAAACATATGTGCCATAAGGAATTTCTTGTCTTCAGATCTTACCATCAAAATAAAAAACTTATTACCAGATGTGACTAGCTTCTTACACTGCTTGGCGCTAATGAACAATAGCTTTGGAACTACTTTCAATATGTGATTTTTTAAATCACCAACATTTATGACAAAATTTATAGGATTTGATTTATAAATTGCATTTTGATGATAAAGATATGGTTGACTAAGTAGAATATCACATACCTTTAATAACATAGCAATGTCACAAAGGAATGTATCTTGAAATGGCTTGATGTTGTACACCAAATGACAATTCTGAGTGATGTGTTTCTTAGATCCCGCACTGAACCATCCAATGGAGTATGGTTGTGGGTGAGGCATTAGAGGCAAGTTCAATATGCGAACTTTATGATAAATTAATTTATTCTGACTTCAGTTGTCAACAATGATCTATATTGGTTGGGCATTGATCCACATTTGAGAATGAAGTAATCTTTTGGCTTCCTCTATTTCAATAGGGGTAGTGGAGATGTTTGTGGTACCCACCATGACACTAGGCTCATATTCCATGATCTATTTACTTTTTCTGATGTTGTGGTGATGGTTCCCATTACCTTAAGCTATACAAGTATAGTTTTCCTAGCGAAACATTATTCGTTGGAATGATTATTGGAGTTGTGAACTGAACACCACTTGCTAGTCTTGGATTGTTTAGATTGATAATTTAAAAATCGCTATTACTTATTTGGAGGATGTTTGGAGTTGTTCCATAATTTATAATTTTTTTTAGAATATTTAGATTGTTGCTTGGTTTGAGACTTTGAATCTCCTATCTTAGTCTTGGCCTTAACCTTTGATTCAAACTTGCAAGAATATATGTAGGCTTACCAAATAGAGGAGATAGTCAGGAAATCTAGGTATGATTAGATGTGAGGTCTCAATCCTAACATGTACTTCAAAACAAGATTATGCTTTGAACCATGAATCCTAATTTTGGACACCAAGGTATGGACAGTATCTGTGTATTGCTGCATAGCCGGCTCTTTGCCTTGGCTCAATTGAAATAACATAATGTATTGATCATCATAGTTTTCAACAAGATAATAGGTTATTTTGAGTGCTTCTACGAAACCATTCCATGTGTCTAAACTAAGATCTTCATGTCTAGTGTAGTGATTTTCCCACCATTTCTTAGTTAATAAAAAAACTTTTAGAAGATAATATGTCATTTATTTTGATCAAATAAGTTATTTACCACGTAGTATAAACAAATGAGGTTAATCTAGTTATCTAGTGCATCCACATCTATTTTACCTTGAAACATAGGAATGCCTAGGTTGACTTGTACCTTGTATGGAATTTATGCAAATGGCTAATGAGAACGAGAGGCTGTCGGAGAAGTCTGCTACTTGAGAAGGAGTGAAAAGTGATCAATGATACTTGATCATTCACATGCATGGCCTTATTCCAAAACTTCTTGTTATCTCTGCAATGCATCCTCTATCATTTTCTGGAACCTATCTAGAGTTGGCATCATTGTATATTTTTATCCCATGTGAGGATATGAAGGAAGGTATGACTAAGGGTCACAAGTCTCAAGGCCTAACTTCCTATAGTCAGACCTCATATGTGTGGGCATAAAATAATGATGATAATTCAGAAACATCATAATACCATTCATGAATTATATGAAGTGTGTATGTTCTAATACCATGATCTGAGGCCTAGGAGGAGACCCAGTGGACAACCTACTTAATGTAGATTAAACAAGTTATAGGTAGAAGTGATTTTCTGAATGACCAAAAATATGAAATGCAATGCGGTAAAGAAACCAAAAAGAAAGAACAAGGTAACAACAAATATATAATTTTAATAGCAAGTTTGTATTATGCTAAATTATGTACAATCTGAGAGATCAAGTGTTGTTTCTATAAGAATTCCTAATTATATTATTATCTAAAGTTAGACACAATGTATTGTTAAACTTCAAATAATGGAAGTGTACATTATTATACAATGCAAGAAGATGAAGCGTCAGTTGAATAATTACAATAGTTGGTAACAACTGTAAAGTATAGTGATGTCATTGATGACCTTTACTGATAGATCGTTGACTACAATAATGACATTATAGGGGTTTTGTGGTAACATAAAAGTGGAATTTCACGGAATCACTTGACACATAGGCACAAAACCTACTGACATAAACACGAGTCTTGACATGCAACTTCAGTGATATGTAGTGTGAATTAATGACCCATATACTCATGTATTGATTTCATTATTTATATAACTTTCCCAAATGGGCTTACAATCTTCTGCTAAACAACCTAACCATACTTGCTCACTTGTATAATAATCACATCTCCTATTATAAAAAAGACATCATTTCCTTATTTGGTCATCCCTCTTTTAGGGAATGGATATATCTATTTATAGTAGAAGATAAGAAAGAGTAAGTTGACGCATAGATCATGTAGTTCACCAGGTGTATGCATGCCTTGGAAACCCTGTGTCATGAAACTTCCAAGTGGTTACTTATTTTCATCACCCCTACATGGTACAAACACTAAAATATGGTATTTGACACTTGGCAATGCCAATATTGACTTACAATTCTCTTATATGACTTGTGTGTCTCTAAGTAGTTCTCGCTCGCCATTCCTACACACCTACATGCTAGTTATGAGCCCAGTCTATTTTAAGTTATTATCTGTCACCTAAAGGAACATTCTATTTTTTTCTAAATCAGTGAACTATCCTACCTAGACATTCTTAGGATATCACATTGGCATTTTTTTCTCCAAGATAGTAATGTTAGATCCAAACAATAACATTGACATTACTATCTTGACACTGACATTATTGCCTTTTACTTGGCAATGACTATTTTTAAAATCAAAGCATTCCCAAAGGTTGGCCCATTCACCTAGCATGTTAGTGGCATGGTAAATTACCCAGTTAAACACATATAAATACTAATCAAGGTTGAGCATTACTTACAATATAGAATTTTCAAGTATTCTTCAAGTACACTACTGTACATTCATCAAATATGCCATTCATCAAGCATTTCCAAATTGAAAATCAAGCATTAAGAGCAGTCATCAACCAAGTCTGAAACACAACAAACCAAGGCAAGCGCCAACATTGTCAACATCAAACATAGATTTTTAGGTGCATTCATATATCAAAAGAAGACAATTTCACATTAATACCAAGGGGAAGAACTACTTGTGGGTTGACTTCCCTCTTCGGAGTATGAGATATGTAGGCAATGATCAATCATCAATGGAAGTGACTAGGTTCAAATTAACCCAATTACACTTCTTCACTTTTTACTTTTTTTTTAATCTTTCATAAATGAACCTAGGGTTTCAATGAGAAGGAAGTTGATTTATGGAGTTGTGCATGCAGTAGAGGGTCACAAATCACACAAACAAAGACTTATAATATAGGTACAACACACTATATGGTCCCAGAGAGAAAAACCTACCCAAGGTGGTACATTAACTCCAGTCATTAGTGTCAACATTCCTACCCAAGCCTGATGGTACTGACATTGTGCACATAGAGACACAATTCTAGATTTGGACAAATTAAAAACCTAATTCCAACTTATTTTCATAGTTAGAACATAGTTATAGTCAATTAGTAAAAAAATAAGGCTACGTATTTGGATCTCCTTCATACTTTCCATACACAACAAATCTACTTGTCAAATCAATTGTAATAGTTACATTTAGATTTATGCTTGATTGTCATATATACAATCTGAATAAAATTTTCAAGTTTAGCCTATTCTAATTCACTAATATTTAAAAATAGGGTAAACATATTGGTGAACCCATAAATTACTTGGACATTTGAAAACCCTAGGTTTTCCTTAGGGTTTAATCCTTTTTTCTAAGGTTTTTATATCTCTGCCTCAAGGTTTTATTTTTAGTGTTGATTTTTATTCTCTCTCACATTATAAATTACATATGGCTTTGATAAATGAACATTGATTCTATTGGTTAACTCAAGTCATGATTGCAATCATTTCACCTTTTTTTTTTTTACTTTGGTATGCATAAGTTGGAATAAATATTTATACACTAATAAGTCTAAATTGAATAATGAACTATACTTAGCCTCCTTAACATGTAATTCCTTAACAAAATTATTATGTAATTAATACCAAAAATACTTAAGGGGGTGATAGCCAAATCCACACTCATACTAATATAGTTGATGGCGAAGATGAAAGACAATTAACTCAATTTATTGACCAAAATCCACAAGTACATGATGCAATGTTATATGTGGTCTATGAAAAACATAAAAATCTAGCCCAAGCTACTACATTTGGAGTACAATATGATCATTTATTTGATATTAATCAAAATACTAGTATTGAAACTATTCTCATACCTCCAGTTACACATGTTAAATATGCCCAAGGCATGGGGGTAGAATAAGGCCTCCCACAAATTTCCATAACTATGCCTATGCAAGATACATATTCTCATCCTTTGATGACTAGACATATTACATCATCTACCTCACCTACTACTTGTTCCCTTGAGAAGACTATTATAGCTCTATAAGATAAGGTGTTACGGTTAGATCAAGGTACATCTTGAGTTAGTCATTTATTGGAATCCATCCATTAGCTCCCGATAAACCAACTTGATTGAAATTAGTAGAACTTATTACATAGGATATAACACACAAGTTAATCACATTATTTTTCATAGATTTTATATATATATATATATATATATTAGGAGAAAAATATTATTAGGAATTAAAAACTATGCGCAAAATCTATCCTACTCACCTTATCCTATTTTTGTTTACATGAGTTATTACTCACTACACATGATATATTATTTCACACAAATAATAAATGCTAATGTGAGTACTAAATTCCTAACATTTGCTTCCTTAGTAATAACATTAGAACATATGGTTACACATATTGAATGAAGGTAGAGAGGGAACCCTTCATCGTCTCATCAACCATTCACATGGGAACACATCAACTATAGATCATGAATGAGAACTTTATAAATGAATAGGGACCCAGTCATCTATTTATCTTACTTTTCAAGTAGATTTACACTAGTTCATGGTTAAGTACATCAACAAGGGAAATTGGAATTGTTTCACCTACATATATTTAATTATTTATAATGAGTGCTAGACTACTCATTATTTTAATAACATACCATATCACACACACTAAAATAAAAATAGGCATGTGTCACTACTGCAATATGCATAATCTTTGTTAATGACCAATGAGAGGTGTTGTTTGGCATCCTTACTCCAGTGCCTCTGGCGTCCAATATTTTAATTTAAAATATGTAGTCTTCATCACTTTGATCACTTGAATGTACACTATTTACTTCCCATTCACTCTCTTCTTCTTTGTCCCCGGTAACAAGTAATGCCTTATTATTTATTTTGTCATCAAGTAAATCATTTACTCTTTGTTTATAATTTGTAGTGACACATCCTAGCTATTTGCTATAGTAACATATGCATATTTTCTTTGAGACTTTGGAGATTGATCCCTATTTATCTGGATTAGGAGACTAGGATGTGTTTTTAACATACATGACACTTTCCTCTTTTTTTGAATCTATTTTCTTAATTGTATTTTATTCATCTATTGGAGAAGAAATCAAGTCCTCTAGACTAAGATTGATTTTACTCAAAGCAACAAAATGTTTGAATAATTTACTAATATGCTATTCAATAAGACAACTTTTACATTGAATCATTATCTACATCAATTTTTATTCTATCTAATTGATTCATAATAGAGTAATAATTACTAATGTGTTGAAGCATGATGTTGCCTTCTTCCAATTTAAGTACAAACAATTTCTACTTTAGAGCCACCATTGCACTTCTGGCTTGAGAACTTAAAAACTTTTTTGATGTCTTCTAGATGTCACTACAAGACTTAGATAAGTCTATATGATGCAAGTAAGGATTATATATCCCTAGGCCAATTTTTTTTTTAGTTTTTCGATCCTTGATCTCCCATTTTTTTGCTTTGTCAACATTTTTTTGGTTTCTTTGTTTTGCCTTTGATAATTTCCCACATATATTTGTCAATCAATAGTAGTTGACTCTTGAATTTCCAAGTATGAAAGTTTTTTCCTTCAAATTTTCAATTATTATTAATTTATCTATTTTTATGCCCCATAATTTAGGTAAGTAATCTAAACATGGATTTCAACTAAAAATGTGTCCCTTTACAAAGGTGAATTTTGACAAATTATTTATAATAACTGACAAAAAAAGACTCTTTACCATTGAAAATAATGACAATAATTTGATTTTTTTAGATGGACATGAAAATAAATGATTACTAACAAAAAATGACACTAAAATCAAAGTTAAATAAAAAAAAAATTAATATGATTACATGACCATAATACAATTAAACAACTATTACAAAACCATTTCACTAAAACATATTGACTATTGACCAAAGACTTAAAAAAATTAAATGTCAAAAAATTAGAAGTAAATAATTGAAATGAAAATTCCATGTGGGTGACAAGAAAAGAATAACACCTCATATAGATCCTTATGTTGACAAAGAAAACTAACTCGAAACACAACAAAAATAAATTGGTTGTTGAAGCTTATTTATGCACATCTAGAATTGCAATGCATGCATGAAAACAATGCTTAGATAAGTACGTGATTGCAAGGTTGTCAGAGAACAATCCAACCAAGTTAAAATATTTCTTGCTGATGTAACTAAATTACCACAATTACAGTGAATGGATAATGCACTACCCAAAAACTAAAAGATTAACATCACTGTACACCATACCACACCTTTTCTACCATGCCACGCCATCTCTACCATGCCACACAATCTCTAATTATGACACCTCTATATATTTATCTCTTTCACCCAATTAATTATGACTCACGTTACTCCTCTCACCATTTTACAAGCTACACTTTACACATGCTAAATTCACCACTCATGTGCCTCCTTTGGAACATTTACCTTCTACCATATTACCATTAGAATACCAACCATATGTCTACAAGCTCTTGGATCTCACACTCTGATACCAATACTTGAAATTGGTAGAGATTATTACATGAGATATAACACACAATAAGTTAATCACATTATTGTTCACAGATTACATATATAGATTGATAAGTTCTTATCTATTAGGAGACAAATCTTATTAGGAATAAACAAATTATCCCCAAAATATCTCTTATTCACTTATCCTTTTTTATTTATGTGAGTTATTACTCACTACACATGATATACTATCTTATATAAATAATAAAAACTAATGTGAGTACTAAATTCCTAACATTACCCTATCCCCTACCTTTAGTGTTTACAACTCCCAATTTTCCATTATATGGCAAAAAAGGTGATCCTAAACAACATCTTCGATCTTTCCATGTAGCATATTATATTATGAAACTAACATCTGTTTATTGACCAAGTTATTTCCATGAAGTCTCAAATATTATGTTTTGAGGTATTTTTATGACCTTTCACCTTAGTTAGTGGATTCCTTCCTCTAGCCCGATCATTTTTAGCACATTTATCTATCAACATTGATGATAAAATATCTTATATGCAAATTACCAAACTCAAGTAAGGGTCCAAAGAGCCAATTAGTGAATACGTACTTTGATATAAGGCCATGCTAGATAAAATGAATAATCCTATGATAGATAATGAGATACAAGATATATTTAAGCAAAGCTTACTTGTACCACATTATGGATTAATATTATTAAAAAAAATAGATATTTTGATGAGTTATGCCATACGATGAGAGATTAAGAAGTCAAACTCCTTTCATTCAATACGCTTCAATATGCTCCTACTATTATGACTACTTGAAATGCCAAGTTTCAAAGCAAGCCTAATTATAAGGGCAAATCAAATGAGAACAAGAATGAATCCAAGATTACAATTATCACAATATCACAACCTAAAAATAGGCTTATTTTACCTGATCCATAGAAGAGGCATTTTTCACGATTCTCTCAACCTCTTCACAAATTGCTACAAAAGTTAGTTGAGTGTAATATTTTATCTCTCCCTCCACCACAAGTGGTTGATACAAGAAAACTTCAACCTAGCAGATATTATAATAATGATTTTTACGATTATCACTGATGTGATGGACACTCTATAAACAAATGCCCAAGGTTAAGGCATAATATACAAAATCCTATCGATGAAAACACTATTGAATTATGCACACCCATAGAGGATGCCAAACCACTAAAAATGAGACCTATAAGATGAAAATATTTAATGATCCATTCCCAAAGTATCAGGAAACATAAAATAAGGATACATCTGAAGTACATCATATGTACCATGCATATCCTCCTCTTGAGACATATAGTCATCTAATTGACAAGATTATTAGCACACTTATCAGAATATTACCACAAAAAATGATGATTACATTCAATGATAGTGAGATTGTTGATGGTGACTTATATTTACATGCATTATTCATACAAGCTCCCATTAATGAGAAATTTATACATAATGTTATTGTTGATAATGGTTCAAATGAAAATGTTTGTATTGTGATACTTCTCAAGTCTATTGGATACACACAAAAGGATATAAAAAATATTTCAAGAGTGATCAAAATGTTTAATGGGCATACACATGACACTCTCAAACACATTATGCTACCTATTCAAGTAGGGATCACCATAGTAGCTACTTCATTCTTAATTAGACCAATTAATGGGGTCTTTGACATGTTGTTAAGATGCCCTTGGATTTAGAAGCTATGTGCAATACCTTATATAGTACATCAATGTGTCAAACATATACACTGCAACAAGGTAATTATAATTTTGGACATTTAATATGAGTACTCTTTTTGGCCAATAGTATCTCCTCCTCCACCTCACCAACACCACAATAAATTATCACTCCTAATTAGGATCATTATACAGAGGTGATTGTTACTTCCACTATGGCTGAATGTTCAGAGGTAGTTGTTGCACCCATCCATGATCTATCTATATGCTTAATATAGAAGAGAATAATTGATTCACCTAGTTAACCAGTCTCACAATAATTTTATCATCATAGAGATAATATTCCTAGAGACCATTATCTATGCCATTATCTACTATAACATGTACCAAATTAGTCCCACAGATGGTTTAACATGTTCCATAATGAACACATGTATCTATGCATTCTACTACTGCACAACGGGCTCCATAGTGTCCTAGATTTTATAGATCTATTTATCATATAAATGATTAAATGAGCAGTGATAACAATGATTACATTACAACACATGATTTATTTTCAGATTTTGATTCACCTACACCTTTTACCTTGCATTCCTGAAAGATAATCCTTACATTGTATGATACAAGAACCTACCTTGACTATCCCCTTAATGGGATAATTTGTTATCACCTTTTCACATATTCATAAAATAAGAAAATAAAAAAATATATTTTTAAAGAAAATACAAAAACATTGGTAACATTAAAAAAATCAAGACTTGAACATGACATAAGTTGATAGATGGCATGGTTTTCATATGTTATTTATCACATATTTAGTATCTATAATATTCTTTTCATACACACATGTATTTACAAGGTATATGAGTACTATGAATAACATATAGATCATACATGAGCATGTAGATGTTGGACCTTTCCTATACCCAAGGGTCATGCCAATAATGGGAGCATCTGCTTCTATAGGTTACATTATTAGAGGTTATATATTTATATGACCTCTTTACCATGATGATATACATATATCACTTACACATGCCTTGCTAGTTACTCATTTCTTACATTGTGCTACATGGATAAGCTATTTACTATGTGATGATACTGACATATACAAATAGTGTAGACTAGTTTTCACTTGTTCTATGGTTCATCGATGTTGTTACTTTTACATGATAGGATAGGTTTATTTTATATTTTGTGTGGCCCCTTGGCCTTTTTTTTTCTCCCTAGCATTGTTTGTTACAACATTCATTCCCCTTGTTTGTGGCTCCTTAGCCTTGTTTGTTGTAACATTCATGTCAATTTTTTTGTGGCTTATTAGCCTTGTTTGTTGCAACATTCATGCCCCTTATTTGGGGCTCCTTAGTCTTTATTGTTAGTGACATATTTATGTTCCTTGTATGTGGACCCTTGGCCTTATTTGTGACATTTTATGTTATTTTGTGACATTACGTGTTGATTTTTCTAAGCTTGTGTGATTGATATGTTTGCAGGTGCTATGATCCATATCACACACCTTCCCTTTATGTGTTATTTCATGATTTACATCATGCACTTCCTTAATGCATAGTATTATTTAGTAATAGTTATTAATTCATGCTCCACAGATACATCTACTTTGACATATGACTTATATGCCCTTGCATGCCATATGTTATGTATATGCCTTGATGCTATACACATTACTATGATGATATACTCTCCACATGTTGACATGTTTTTATAGGATATTGTCTTTGTATATGAAATGATATATTTCAATTTTATTCTGAGAAGAGTGGTTTACAAGATCTATACCACCTTAAAATGGGGGCATATTAGTGGGCTTTATCATAGAGATTAAAACCTCTATGAGTAGAGTTGAGTACAATATAAAGATTTCAAAGTTTAGATGTGATTCATATATCATATTGGGACAATTATTTATAGTATTTAGACAAATTTTGGGGGCATATATACTCCATTTTACACCTCAAGAGAGATAAATGTCATAATGAAACAAATTTAGATATATTTGGGGGCATGTGCAAAGTAAATGTGATCTCTTTTATCGAACAAATTTAATTAGGCATGATGCTAGTGCATACACACACTTACATCATATAAAAATTTAGTTTGGCTTGATGTTCATTCATGCACACATTTATACTATTCCATATTTCAATTGGGCATAATGCTAGTTCATGCACATTATGACAATCTACAATTGACACTGATTCAGTGGGGCATGATGTTAGTTCATGCACATCTAAATATTTGCACCTTTGTAGTTATTTATCAATTATTCTCAAGTAATTTCAAGTGTGGAGAAAAATTTAATCTATAATCCCATTTACAACATTTGATTAATTATTTTTAGGTAATGTACATTGAGGTTCAATGAATCTCAACGATGATGGTATTACCTATAGTGAACCCATTGTGTGGTTTTCACCTTATCATATTGGGGTTATAAGATTGATGTTAGATTATTTGCATATGGGGTGGGGCATTTTTCATCCAATCCATGTCCCTTGCCTTAGTTAAATTTAAAATTGGAGACTGATCACCCTCAATTATTCCATGTTCTCCATATGTTTTAGCAAGGAAGCAAAAATTATCTAATGCTTTGACAAGGAAACATCTCACATATAATTGTACTCTTTCCTTGATATTTCAAGTTTCAATTATACTTTAGATTTAAAATTTCATGCTTTGCACATTGACTACTACATTATCATTGCATGTTGTGATTTGGACAAATT
This sequence comes from Torreya grandis, assembly GCA_037957365.1. Taxonomy (NCBI): domain Eukaryota; kingdom Viridiplantae; phylum Streptophyta; class Pinopsida; order Cupressales; family Taxaceae; genus Torreya; species Torreya grandis. Next base: position 1,457,620 of record JARHVA010000636.1, read on the forward strand.
GCACACTTGGATCTTTCTCCCAAAGAAAAAATGTGTTATACATTCTTAGGTATATCTATATCCTTTTACTCTAGTATTTTCATTACATTATATACTAGAATAAAAGGGAGTATTTGTAGACACCAAAATATAGACAATGCCAATCTTGACTTACATTTATCCTAAATGACTTTTAAGTCTCCAAATAGTTCTCACTCACCATTATTTCACACCTACATGCTAGTTTTGAGCTGAATCCATTCTAAGTTACTATCAAACACCTATAAGAATATTTCAATCTATGCTAAATTAGTGAAATATCCTACCCAAACATTCTCAGAATAACACATTGGTATTTCTATCCCCCAAATAATAAATTTATTTTAGACAATAACATCAAGGTTACTGACCTAAGGGTGTCGTTAATGCCCTTCACCTAACAATAACTATTTTTAAAAATTAAATCATTCCCTTGTTAGTGTAAGCTTTTTTCCACTATGTGGTTTTACCTAAAAAGTGTAGTTAGCTTGCTTAAGTTTAATAAAGGTAATTGGGGAAGATAATCCCACATGCATGAGGATGTTGGGACATGTCTATCTTCCACCTATATAATGTACCTTCTTATTTAATTTTTGACTAATGCTTATTAATGCAACTTTTGTTTGTGAAGACAAGCTTCTTCTTTTGTGTTGTTTTTTGGATCTTATTGCTCCATATAGGTTTTATTTGTGTATTCAATCCTATCTAGACATATCCTCGATTTTGACCCACTCTAAAATGGTATCAGAGATTTGCTGGTGGCTAAATGCCATTATTCCTATTGTGAGATCTAACATTCTAGCTTGTTCAGGTGTTTTTCATTGATTTTATTTTTTAAGGGTTTGGTGGGGTTTATAGAAATCCATACATATCTATATAGCTGAGGTATCCAAATTAAAAATAAATAATTATATTGGATTCAAAAGGTGTTAAAACCCTCAGATTGGTTGTAAACATGACCTAATTTTGTAATAGTCAAATTTTCACCATTTTGGAGGGTTGGAAGGCATTTTTTTGAAATTTATAGATTCTATATCACCTAGTACTTGAATTAGAAAATTTTTTCCAAGTTTTTTTGGGTTTTTAAAAATATGAAATGGTTCTTTACTAGTTTTTGAGAAAACCATACATATTTTTCAAGTTATGATGTTTTCCTTGTTGGATATTTCCCCCTTTTTTGTTGGTTCAATGACTTATGTAAAATTTTAGACACTTAGAAAATTTTCTTAAAATATGTGCCCATATATCCCAGTCAGTTAAAACACTATGAACCACACCCATTCATCCTTGATAACCACACTTGTACGTCCTTGATAAATGCATCAATATGAACCATGTCAACATATCCTTGACAGTTGTGTCAACATGAACTACATTTGTGCATCCCTGACAGCTACATTGAGATGACCCAAGCCTCTGGTCCTCCAAGATTCCATATACAAATTCTTGATAAAGAATGTCTCCCATGTCCACTCACCTACCAAGTCCATGTTGTATCTACTTGTACCCATGCACTCTATCCTACTTCGCCTATCACCTACATCCAATCATCATGCCCATTTACATTCGTGTATTGTGTCTCATCGTGATCAACATCAAAATCTATGAATGTGTGCTTTGTGCCCAAATATTCCTTGATTCCCACATGGCTATCAAATTTATGCTAGTGTAATCACTCATCCATCAATCAAAAAGGGGAGGGGGAATACCCATAATAGGTCTTAGCCCTTGGTAGCATGGGAGTTAAGCCCCTAGTCACTTCCAACCCAAATTACTTAATTTTTTATCTAAGAGTGCATATGTTTTTTGTTGGGGAATTTGATTCCAAAAAATTTTAACCCAAAATTTATGCAAAGTGGAGACCATTATTTTTGTGAACAAGAAACATTCAAACTTCCATAACTTTCAACCTGATGCTCCTTTTCAAGTGCCATTTTTTAAAAGTGTGATTTTTTTAGATACATGAATTGGTGATATTATAGTGCCTTGTATAATTTAAACCTATACATATTCAGGGGGGTTTTCACATCCTTCTATTTCTAACAGACTCAATTAAGCACATACCTACTTTCTACACCATGGATTAGTTTCAAGTTCCACTTTTTACCCCATTCAACTATCACAAGTGGAAATTAAAATTATAAATCCTATTGAGGAGCAAAGTCTTACACCAAATCATGATGGAATAGAAAAATAAATAACACCATATGTAGAGAAGGTAAAGTGGTACAATTTAAGTGATGAAGCATACAATATCCTATGTCTGTCTATGTCTCCCAACTTGCATTTTCATATTGAATCTGCTACTACTCTTAATGAAATTTGGATCATATTAGAAAAAATATTTAGGAAGCACAACATAATGAGGGTTCGTGAGTAGGAGAATGAGCTCATCAATTTGAGCCCAAGTGATTTTGATATGATACAAGACTTATTCACAAAGTTCAAATCACTTAGGATATAGTTGAAAGTGTGCAACATTGACAAAAAGGATGATCAATTGATTCTTTCCATCCTTTCCAAATTTGGATCTAACTATCCTATCTTCATTTCTGCCTTCCATGCTATTGTGCATGCCATTAGAGCTATATAGACCATGCCATCCTTTGATGACTTTATTGCTGACTTAACTCAAAAGCAAGATAAGCTTATTCAAATAGTTACACTAAAGTCCTCTAAATCGCGTGCCTTAATTATGATTCATGAAAAATAGAAGGCTTCTATCAATAAGGATAAGAAATAAAACAAGGACCTAAAGCAAAGAAAGGGTTAGAAATTTTATGCTAAGTCCAAAGCATCAAAAGATTCCTCTTATTTAGATGGGAAACCTCAAAAAGAGTGGCTCACATGTGCCTATTATAATAAATACGGGCATGATGAATCTAAATGCATGAAGAAACATATTGACCAACTAAAAAAAATGTTTGGGAAGCATGATATCAATGTCCTTGATTCTTCCAATCAGATTTCATCAACACAAGATTTTTATAAGACCAAAGATAGTAAAAAGGGAAAAGATAAGGGAAAAGCACTTATTGCAGCTATGTTGCAACATTCCATATGGCTAATTGACTTGGGTGCTTTGATTCATCACAAGACATGTACTCATCTTTGGATCCTTCTTTTATGCCTTCCATCTTGTTGGGTGATGATACTTCTACAAAATTTAGTGGGAGAGGATCTATTTAAGTGAATGATGGGACATTTGATGACGTTCTGTGTGTTCCCTCTTTATCCACCAATCTTATATCTATTTATCATATTATTCACATCAATTTAGGTAAGAGAGTTGAGTTCACACCTATTTCAATGTTATTATGGAAAAAAATAATGACTCTATTGTTGCAATTGGGAAAGTAGATCACTAGTCATGATTGTATACTTTATCACATTTTGCTTCTGATCAACCCTTTACTGCATTACTCACTCATTCAGATGGGGTGACTAAATTATGGCATGGGAGATTCATCCATCTTAACTATTGCTACCTAAAGTAACTCAATCACCATGACATGGTTTCAGGGTTGCCATGAATCAAGTTTTTTGATAGAGTTTTTCAGGGTTACATATTTAGTAAGCACCCCAAAGAAAAATATGACAAGGGTAAATCATAGAGAGATAAACACATATTGAAGCTTGTCTACAATGACATTACCGAACCATTTCCAAAATCTTCTTTCAACAGGATTAAATACATGCTTATTTTCATCAATGAATTTTCAAGGCTTACTTAGGTGTATTTTATTGAGCATAAATTAGATGTCTTTGATCATTTTCAGGACTTCAAAGCACTTGTAGAAAAATAGTAAGGTAATGACATCAATATTTTGCATATTGATAATAGTGGTGAGTATGTTAGTAACTATTTTGAATAGTTTTGTACTTTATAGGGGATTGAACTACATCATATAGTTTTATAAATTCCTTATCAAAATGGTGTTACAGAGTGCAAGAACAGGCCCTTGAAAGAAATGGCCAATTATATGCTACACTCTAAGTCTCTTGTACCTTAGTATTAGTCGAGGACATCAACTATGATTGTTATATCCAAAACCAAGTTATTCATAAATAATTGAATGGAGTCACTCCTTTTTAATCTTGGAGTGGTCAAACACCCATAATGAAGCACTTCTAAGTGTTTGCATCTCCTTCTATGACCTACATTTTGAAGAAGAAATGGAAGGAAATAGAACCTCAAAGTCATCCTTGTATCTTCATTGGATATCATAAAGGTGTTAAGGGATATATGATTCTCCATTCCACTAATCATGAGTTATTCATTGATAGGAGTGTTCATTTTCAAGAGAGTCCTTTGTATTCCACACTCAACACCTCTCCCCCTTCCTTAGACACACTGAGATTTGATTAAAATTCTAATGATTCAGATCCACTTGAGAAGCTTCCTAATGATGTCACATCCAATTTCTTCTATATATTATTTAAAGTATTAATTAGTGGATTATATGGTTAATGATCAGTAGATCTATTGTTTAAATTTTGATTTGGATTTATAAACACTAAATGATCTAGTAGTTACATTACTTTCTTTGTGATCAATAATTTTATTGATAGTTGTTACATTTTTTTAGCATGCTCAATTATAAGGTGGAATGATTTTATTTATAGATTTATTACATTCAACATATTAGTTATGATTATATACTGGTTATTATTATGATTCATGCTAACTACTAGTTTATTTAATGAGGTGCATGAAAGATTGTTCCGTCCTCACCAATGGTTTAGAGGGAGAGTATCATCGAAGAAGGGGGTTCATATATCCACAACAAGGATTGAAAGAGAGAGCTTCAGGAACCCATGTACACACCACATTCAACTATTTGAGTGAAATAAACATTGATT